>QLPM01002817.1:0-17979 GCA_003314695.1 Albatrellus sp. MG142
CATATATGTGCGCCGTGCACGTCAGCGGGCGCATATATGCAGCGTAAGTAATGACCCACCTCAGTGCTTGTGCGTAAGCGACCCGTAAAGTAAGGTACGCGAGACTATATATATCCACTCATAAGTCACGTGCTGTTGTTTATCGTTGTAGCCTCAACAATGACTCGATCTGAGACTCGAGAACCATAATAGCAGGAAGACTGCCTCGCAAACGGCGGGTATTGAAATGGTTAGCTCGTCGCCGGCCGCGACGTGCGTTTAGTTCCAGGCGTCACGATCTGATCGCCGAGGGGAACGACATTATTATGAGTGTCGCGTTGCCGCAACTCAGGCTTCAGAGAGTTGAAAAGTAGTAGATATAGTATTTAGATGGTAATCAGGTCGGCCAGATCACATGTACGCAGTGTGACTTCACAGACGTAGAATTACTTACTAGATTGTTTTTTTTGTGAGTGGTTTCGGTAAATTGAAAGCATGCCAGCATCGAAACATATACATCATAGGAATATGAGAGTATCCACTACAAAACAACGCAAATTTAGTGAAAGCCTGTCGCCGCTGAGCCCTGCATGTGGAACCCTGTGCTCACCATGGAGACCAGCACCTTACCAGCGCGCCCACTTGGTCTCCACTCCAACTTCGTAGCCAGGCAGGCGGCAGTAGCGGCCATTATGCACTGACATGACTATAGTATATGGTAGAAGAAAAATATTTGCTGACGCATAGCCCCTCCGTCTGGCTCATACCTGTGAGGCACGGCTACCGTCATCATTTAGTGCTATCGTTGACCAGTTGTTGATTCTTCTCCTGGTATGTTGTTGCGGTATGGGTTTTTGAGATCCGCCTGAGCACCTCTAATTGACACACGTATGCAACGGGCGTATCGAGGCAAATCGCAAAAAAAGTATGATTATTAGATCGTCGGGCACGAACTTGAAGTTTGGCGGTCCAAGAATCTGGGCCTGAGTAGGCAACGGGTCGGCGATCGCTTGCCGATCACTAGCACCAGTGGTACTCCTGGTGCCTCTGTTGGAATTTTGGTATTCGTAGCGTCACAGGGTCGCGGGTGCTATAGGAAATAAATAGGGTCAGAGGGTATATAACTCAGTTACTCTGTGATGTACTCTCCCCCTCCTCCCCTTGTCTTGTTTAGGACAAGCGCACGCGCCCCCCGTCCACCTAACGATGATATCGTCCAGAAACCCGACGATGGTCGATGCCGACATCTTGTGGGCGTGTGTGCGCTGTTCATCCGTCGACCGTCGCCATACCTACCCAGTTGCCATGACCACCGACGACGCCTGCTGTCCAATCACCAGTCCACAGATATTACAATCCCAATTACCGCCGCGATCACTGGATTTAAATTCTATTTGATGCTGTGGAGTCCCGCGGCACCACGGGCCAGGCTTGGCCGCCCTCCCAGTCAGAAGACTGCGCTGCGGATGCTGGGGAAACATGTACCACCAGGCACGCCGCGGCCATACAGATTGTCACAAAATTGCCATCTAGTACTAGTGTTATAAGATCACTAGTTTCATACCAGGTGCCGTTCGTGAGACACTGTCATGCTGTTCTCCGCAGTCGTGGTTTTCGAGATAACGAAGCGATTCTCTTCTGGACAGGTCAGTAATGGAAACTAGTACTCGAGGTTGCCTCAACGGTCTGTTTTCGTGGGTTCGAGAGCACCTGTGCATGGTGCGCATGACTCTGATGTATCACCAATCAGCAGTCATCTTGTGACAATAGTCACACACCGGAGCTTCAGGCCATAAGCCTGGTGATGTTCGCAGCTGTAGATAGAGTGATTAGTTGTAGTAAGTCACGCACCGCGGAGCGGGGGAGATACGGCATGATGCGAAGGCAAAAGGACGAGACAACATTGTGACAACGGCAGACATACGCACGCACCGCTGCGCAGGTCAGTGGCAGAACACGTCTATCCAGACCCGACATGTAGCACAGCTGCACATTGCTCACGATACATGAAGAATGTAAACTGTACTGTACCGCGCAACTGTACGACGCACACACCCCTGACACAAGTATCAATATAGATATAAAACAGAACGGTACAACAGACAGAAATACTGCGAAGGGTCCAACCGAGGAAAGGGGGGCGATAGGGCCTGAGAGCGTAAAGAGAAGTGGATTGGGTGTGTGTACTAGTCTCACAGAGGCAGAGAGTAGACAAGAACCAACCGTTGGCTTTCGTACCTCAGAACCACGTATTTGGCAGTCAAGTGACGCGTTACATGGACTAACCTACTCTGGTACTGTTATGTGCAAAGTTCTTCGTTCGGCAAGTGGACACGGAGTTGATATGAGAACAAATTACTACAATGTCATAAAATACGGCGGTCCGAGATGAGATGAATGAGTGGGAGACAACGGGTAAGACAGTGCGATTCCAGAGAGAAAAGACGCAGGATAAATACCGTGGGCAATTTCATGGACAACATACATGATATAAATACAATGGGTAGAAATGATGCGGTGCGTTTTCTCGCATAAAGTCCAAAGTGGTGACATCTCGTTGTGGTGGCACTTGTGATGAATAGGCTAGTGCTGGGGATGGGGGTATGAGCATAGATTTGGGCGTCAGTGGTTCGATGCGCGGACGCGAACGAGGGCTTAGGGTTACAAGCGAGTATGCCGAAAAGGCATCGTGTGTTGTAGTCTTCATTTCTACATGCGATTAGATCCCACCAGTTGCAACTCTCCTTTCCAGCAGCAATTCCCATCATCCATCACATAAGCTATCCTCTCTGGATCCGACTGGGCTTTTGCAACACCTGCGCGGCTTGCTGAAGGCACCTACCACGCCCGAGCTTACTGATGCACGTCCCCATAGGGTAACTGGGATGTCGTAGGCAGCAAGTACTTGGAACGCAAGGGCGGCGATGGCGACGAAACAGCTACCTCGTGGTGCACACCGACCGACAACTGATGACCCCGCGCAGAGGTAGAGGTAAGTAGCTGTTATCGGCAGTGCACTGAGGTCACGATGTGGAGGCAGAGTTAAATGCAACAGATGGCTTACTGAGTTGATGTTCGTCTTGTTCCGTAGGTCACGGGCTATGCGATTTGGCGAGCGTCCAGAAGGATTGCTCACCATAATGATCGCTGGCTCTGTGTCTTCTTCGTTCCATTGATCTGTACCGCGCATGAAATGGCGTTGATTAAGGCTAAGGGCGCGCACGTCTATAGCTGCGAGACGCGATGATATGGGACAAATAGGCTTACGTTCCGATATATGATATTGCGTACACTGCGGAGTTGAAATGAGCAACTAGGGCAAAACGTAGACAAGAGCCACCTGATGACTTACGCTTGGCGAGGGAGAAGTACACCGCCAAGAAAATGAAATTAGTGGGCATAGCGTTGTACTACGCACGTGAAGTTAACAGCAGACGAAACAAGCAAGAGCCATATGAGATGATAGCAGTTCGAGATGCACGATAAAAAGGATTCGCACATACCAGAATGAGAGTAGTCAAGCTGAACGCGCTACGGAGTAAAATAGATGCGTCTGTTTACGTGCAGTTGCAGTACATTCGAAGCCATACCTCGTCATAAACCCGTTATTAACAGAGTACATGATGAGGCGGTTGATGAGCGTGTCAGACCTGAACATAGGGCATAAGATAGTCAACGTAAATTCGAACAGCACACGGCACACCTGCTGTAGCCGGTCCGCATGTTGTGTAGATAGAAGGAAAGCGCGCCAGCCATGATGATATCAGTGCATGTTCCCAGTGCAAGTGAGCATGTCGCTGTGAGCTGCGGAGGTGTCACCGTTCAACAGTTCTCAGGCTGGGCCCGAGAAACAGAGGCGTCGGGAGCGCACCTTATTAATTTTACTTTCGCCAAGTGCAGCCAACTGTACGGACAACCTGCCATTGATCGATGCAAATCAGGCGAATGAAGCGACAAGTACCCAATATACACTTACGTTTTGATAGACCAGGCTGCATGAAGAAGCGAAATCGAGAATAGGGAGATAAGTTCTGTAGATCCTAAAATGGCTATAGATCCTAGACAAACGTACCAAGCGAAAAACCTGGAATTACAGGATGATAAGGCATCAGGGAATCGGGAAGGGAAACACGAGCACAGATAACGCACCCAACTGGGCAAGGGTCATGGACATCTGACCAATGAGTACGCTATGCGTTAAAAATGAGGCATCGAGACAAGCGGAGGAAAAGCGCACGATGATGGCCGTTATATAATAGTTGTGTTTGCTTACTGTAGGGTTGTTTAGATTGGAACGAAGTCAAATAACGAGGCGATGGGCCAACTTACATCGCCACACGCGTAAGGCGAAGCACCTGCAGGTAGGAAATCGAGACATGGATATATGAGCGAGTATACACGTGCACAAGAACAGAACACTCACGACCTACCAATTGCGCCAAGGAGGGCCTAATATGAGCAAACGGAGAGGCATGAGGCAAAGATGAAGGGTATGTCAAGTGCATATGAAGCATACGCCGACCATGACAGAAGTCTAACAAGGAAAGACGTCGCGAATCAGTTGAAAAAGTATATAGATACTACAACATGCATAGCTACATACATTCAGTGACCTGGACAAGCATGAAGTCACCGTAGGGGATCGGGTTCAGTAACATGACATGGGCATATATGATATGCACCCTACCAGATAGGCCCGTCTAGGAAGACCGATAAATCGCCAAAATTTCTGAGAGTGTAGGGATGAGGCGGGACAAGTCATGTGGGCAGAACTATCTTACACTTACGTCACGGTGTAGTAATATACCATATGGCCAACTAAAGACTGATGAAGGGCTTCGAGACTCCTTCAGATGGGGGAATCGTAAGGAAGTTATATCAGCACGCACATGGTGCATGGGGTACATACCACAGTACGACGACAACAGCCTTGTAGAAAATACTGTCCATGGGATACATCTGGAAGTAATACCACGACTGGACGGATAGTATACCGAAACCACTAGATGCGAAGAAAGAAGACTCGACAAATGGAGAGCGGGCAGAAAAACATATTGGACTTGCAGAAACGATAGGCCCCACCCGATCAAGGCTGCACCGAAGGTCTTGTCAATGATTGAAGCAGGCGCCATGACGGGTGGGGGGGCAAGGGAAATGTGACGGGGCCTTGGGAGATAGGACAGATGAGGAAGAGGGAAAGACAAGAGGCAGCGCTCCGAGGGAGATAACCAGCGTTCTGACAGACCTTATACCACACGTGTTGTATGAGTATGTGGACGCTTCTTGCGACATAGCCCGCATCTAGTCTCCAAGTTCCCTTGCCCTCTACTCTTGGTTCAGACGTCCGCCCGCATGCACACCTATCAAGTTGCCATTGCAGATAGCAGCGTCAATCAAACCTCAGTTCCACCCGAAACCCTGTGCTATCATGATCGTTGAATCCGAAATGGACTAGCAGCCCTACTGGCGTTGTGCACGCGATTCCAAGCGCTAAATGGCAGAGGTAAGGTTATTAACAGGATGTTAACCCGCGCTATAAGCGACATGCACTTTTTTCACGGAGCTGCGGCTTCAGTGCGTCATTCCTCTCGTAACTCATGGCTTTACAAGACCTGGCATATGAATGTATAGACCACTGTACACATGCCATTTCTGCAGTACAATTCTGAAAGAAAGCATTATTGCACGGCCACATCACAGTAACGAAACCTATCGGTAGGGAACGTCAGATGAAGGCAACAGCTACACGGAACGAAAGCGGTTAACTCGGCGGACTGAATACTCAAAGGTCGTGTATTATTCTCCGCACTGATCGCCAATTACGCAAAAGGAAAGTATTCGGATAAGTATTAATATGTCGTGCTCTGTGCCGGTGACTACTTGCACATTTGCCTGACAAGATGCCTTTTCGAAAACCCGAGTTCCCATACTCTTTCAACAAGTTTGGTGGTCTTGATTCCGAATGGGTTGCACACGATCTGATCTTGGTGCGTTGACCCACGAGGTCCAAGTCTGCCATGTCACGTTTCATAACTGCTCTAGGCAGCCATCGACATCTTAAACACTTACATGATTGGAAAAGGTGGGGCAACCGGTAGATCACGGACTGCGCTTTCCGGTGCTTGAACTGAGATAATATCGCGGCTGTCTTTTGGTAATAAATAGTGAGTTGGGATGATCGATCCCAGCCTCCTGATCAACCCAGCTTCGACGCACGACACAGGAAAGGAAAGCTGACAAGCCAGGCACGGGAATGTTGGAGTGGCAAATTGGCGCATGTATGTGCGCACATGGTTTGTTACTTGTACACTGCTATTTGTCTTCAGCCGCACGCTGCGGATTTGTCAGTACTGCACGGTTTAGAACCTTCTTTCGTTGATCTCCGGTATGGAGGTGTTCCCTCAATCCCGGGTGTGCTTGACTGAGGCTGTGTTAGGGACATTACAAGGGACCTTTCGTGGTAGCAGCAACCGGGGATCTACAGTGGGATCTACGACAGGTGGATATAAAGGTGACGAGAGAGACAATGCATGTCACTCCAGGCACAACGCATGACAGCTGCACATTAGACTCTATGCACGAAGAACACAAACATATCGCAAGGCCGTACAAGGCACAAACCTCTAAAGCAGAGGAAAGTAAAGTAGCAAGCCCAAAAAGGTGTCGGAATAAAGGAGAGCGATATGGTAGACAGAAGTATGGAGAAACGGGATCGCGGAGAGTTGGAAAGGGCGGGAAGCAGTAGACTAGCTACATGACGCGCTATAAGGACCAGCCCACTCAATATACAGCGAAGATCTCCCTGGGATGGCGCGTGGGCGAGTCGAGAGCAGAGTGGCCGTGAGGTGGGGGATAGGTGACCGATAAGACGTGGCGATTCCAGGAACAAAATACACGGGACAATACAACAAGAAGATAAGGTACGGTGCGATTGCACTCTTGTTGTCCAAAGCGGCGGCATTGCGTGGTAGTGGCTTTTGTGATGAGAGGGGGAAAGGTAGTGCTGGAAGTGGATGTATGAACAGACGTAAGGGTAAGTGATTGGATGCGCCGACGCGAACGATGGTTGCAAGTTGCGAGTGCAAAAAAAAATGTCGACAAGATTTTGTGTGGTCTCTCCCTCATCCTATCAGCAACTGGATCTCACCAGTTGCAACTTTCTGATTTATAGTAGAAATTTCTCCCTTTCCCTGACCGTACATTCCCTTGTCCCTGCAATTAACTAGGCCCTTGCAACACCTGTGCTGCGTCCGTAAAGGCACCTACCATGCCCTAGTGTACTGGTGTGTATCTCCAGAGGGCAACTTGGTGATTTCTGGCGGCGATGGGCGCGAAGCGAGAATAGTAAAAGTAGGGTCGGATGTGATAGATACCTCATGGTGCACACCGACCGACAGCTGAGGATTCTGTGCAGGGTGCGTGTCAATCGACCGTTATTGATGATGCATGTAGGATACAAGATCGCGACACGGAAACAGAGTCAAAGGTAACAGAAGACGTACCGAGTTGACAGTCCCCTTGCGCTGTAGATCTTCCGTAATGCGATGATTGGGCGAGCGTCCAGGGGGGTGGTTGTTGTTGCCCACCATAAGAAACGATGGTCCTGTGTCTTCTTCGCGATCCGTGCCACGCCCACGCACGAAGCGTCGAGTGTTCAGCCTGAGGACGCGCATGTCAATAGGTAAAAGATTCAATGAGATGGAACAAGTAGGCTTACGTCGCAATGCATGATAACGCATATACTAAGGAAATGAAGTGAGAAATGGGTCAGAAATACGAACAAAAGACCTACCCTTGCAGAGGCAGAAGTACATCGCTATGAAAATGAAATTATTGGGCATAATGTTGTACTACGCATGCCAGGTCAACAGCGAAAGAAGCATGTAGTGTAAGACGAGATGATGACAACTGAGAGATGCAAACATAAAGTATATTTACATACCAAAATAAGGGTTGCCAAACTGAACGCGCTATACAGTAATATAAATAAGTCTGTCCAGGCAATTGAAGCGTACTGAATTGTATACCTAGTCAGAAAGCCTGTATTGACAGAGTAAATGATGAGGCGGTTGATGAGAGAATCAGACCTGAATGTAGCGAATTAGATAATTGAGGGAAGGTCGAACAGTACATGGCGCACCTGCTGTAGCCGGTCCGCATCCTGTGTAGAAAGAAGGAAAGTGCGGCCGCGGTGATGATGTCAGTGGCTGTTCCGAGTGCAAGCGAAAGTGTTCCTGTGAGCTGCCGAGGTCGCGACCACTTAGCGCTCAACAGTATGGGTCCGAGAAGTAGATGCGTCGGGAGCGTACCTTAAGGGTGCTGAGTTCCAACAAGCGAACAGACAATCTATCATCGTTCCAAGGCACATTAGCGATTGTAACGATAGATACCCAAAATGGAATCACGTTTTGATAGAGAAGACTGTAAGAAGCAGATGACAGGAGGCAGGATATTAATTCTGCAGATCACTGATCGGGTACAGAGACTAATAAAACGCACCCATCGATACACCTAAAAGTTGTAGGGCTTCGTGTAAGAATACAGAGAAAGGAAACACAACAGCAGATAGAACGCACCCAGTTGGCCAACAGTCATGCACATCTAGTCAATCAGAGCATACAATATAAAATATAATGAGCACAAAGCAATGGGGACACGCAGAGATAAAAACGCACGATGACGGCCGTCACATAATAGTTGTGTTTGCTAACTGTTAAGTTGTTGAAATGGTACTGAAATCAAAATGGTGATATGGCGAGCCAGCTTACATCGCCACAACCGAAAAGCGAAGCACCTGTGTAGAAAGAAGAAAAATGAATGAGTGCGCGTACAGCACATGCACATACTAGTAACAGAACACTGACAACTTAACGATTGTGCCCAGGACGGCCTAATGTAAACAAATCATGAGGAAAATACGAATGACACGTCAAAAATACATATGCAGCTTACACCAATCATGACAGAAATCTAAGGAAGGTCCCTCGGATCAGTGAAAGAGCATATAAATACCAGTGTTCACAATTACATACACTCAGCGTCCTATTCAAGCACGAAGGCAACCATTGGGATCGGATTCAGAAGCATGGGCAGTATGAGACATACAGAACCGTACCAGGTAGGCCGGTCCGCTAAGACCAAGAGGTTCCCAAAGTTTCTGATAATGCAGAGATGAGTTGGGATGATTCAAATGAGTAGGGTTGTCGCATGCTCACGTTACGCTGTAATAGTATACAACGTGACCAATTAAGGCCTGATGTAAAGTCTCGAGACCCCTTCAGATAGCAAAATCGACAGCGAGATAGTAAGGAAGTAGTAAGGGGGGTGCAAACGGTGCATGAGAATACATACCACAGAACCGCGACGAGCAGCTTGTAAGCGGTGCTGTCCTTGGGATAACGCTGAAAATAGGACCATGCCTGGACGCATATAATCCCAAAACCCCTGGATAAGAAAGAAGACGTTAGACAATATTTTAGCAGGCCAGTGATATGATATTGGAATTACAGCGAGGACAGACCCCACCCAACCATGGCTGCACCAATGGTCTGGTCAATAATAACATGAGAGGCCATGATGGGGGGAAGAAAGGGACGCGTCGATCCCTTGAAGAGAATGACAAAAAAAAGAAAGAGAGTGGGAAAGAAACGAAGAGGGCGTACTGGAAATATGCGCAGGCTAGCGATCTAAGAGCATCTGGATCGTGGGGTCAAACCCCGAATCTCGATCACACCGACCTTGCACGTCGCGGTACGACATCTCGTTGTCGGGACCTCCGACACCCAACCTAAACTCTCGGCGAAGCTGCCGCAATTCATGCGACTACCCTGGCTGGATCATATCTATACTACGCGAGTACTGGAGCCCCACTTAAACCAGCGGGGACAGCCAGCTCGCAGACTTGAAGAGATATCGCAAATGAAAGTGCCGGTGTCATGAGTAGACTGTAGCAAGTGAATTACTGTACTGGTAGTGCTTCATTTCCTTCGAAACGCTCCGACGACCGGAGCACTGCGATTCCAAATGCGAGGTCACGCCCATTTCGTGACACAGGAAAAGCTCTGCTATACCGGGCACGCTCGGAAGTCATCACCAGCCCGGTATTGGCGCTGACTGATGCGTCGAGGTAAGTTAGGGCGCGTTCGGGTCCCCGGTATCGCCCAGCCTCTGTCAGCTTAGGACAATTCACACGGATCTTGTCACAGCATGTCGCGGGTGGTAACAATACTGTAACAGCGTAGACAAACAATAGATTCACGGCCTTTTGACATTGCTTCATTTAATGATAGTCACTACAATAAATCAGAAGGACAAGAAACTGCGTAAAGCATGCGATTATGTAGGAATAGAATATGGTAAAGGACAGATGTGCTAGTAGCACGTAGAGATGCAAACTCTTCACAGTATTTCGACGCGGTGTCACGCTGAAAACTGGCGTGACACTTATGAAACCATCAGGGTTGGTCATCAAGACAAATGCCTTCAATTTTGGCAGGGGAGCTGAGCCAATACCGGGGACCCGAATGCGCCCTTACTTGCTTGGGTGTTTCTGTTCAATCGACGCTATGTTGCCGTCGACCGCACCACTCGCACATTTCACTACTTCACCTTCCATGCAGTTCCGCAGCCTGCTTGATTGTCTAGCAGACCGTAAGGCTAAACTTAAAGCATAGCTTACCAGTGATTGCAGCTAAATGCAGGACGAGCCAAAGTCTATAGTAGCTATCACATGTGAGGGATCAACGAGTAGTTCCAAACATAAAAAGCCAGCCCGCATTTCAAATACCATACGTTCTCCACTGCAAAATTAAACGTCCGACCCAATCCAGTTATCCCAATCACCTTCGTCTGCACTCACGCGGAACGTCCCGCTTGTCTTGCCAGTTTCAGCCCCAATTCGCGGAAAAAAGTCAGGGAAGGGTGTTTGGGGGATCCAGCTGCACCCGTCGACCACCCTCTTCACTATTATTCCCGATGGTGTTCCTCAAGAAGTACCCATGGTGATTACCTAGCCGTTTTCAACCCTTCCCCATCCCCAGTGGACCGCGTGACGCGCCTCTTTCATCCCCTGATGCCCACGTGCGTGAGAACTTTCTGCTGCCCGCCTTTGTAATACCATTTTCCAGCATCAGCACCTCTCATGCAGGCCGACACTCGGCGGATGCGACAACCCAGACTCCCACCACGGCTCTCTTCAGTTTTCCACGTCGGCCAGCGCGCTCTCCATGTCCAAAATCGGCATCATGTGCATATGTGCACGCGGGACACGCCGAACGGGCTCCACCGCGGGACGTTAACGTTGACGGGTGCCACATGGTTCCCTTGTGATGGGCGAGGTTTGACGATTGGCTGACACAACAGGATGTCTTCGTGTTCCGCTTCCTGCCTTCTCTCGGAACCTCCTACCTCTCTGGCTATGGCTATTGCTTCCATGCACTGTCTTGTGAGCAAGAGCACAAGAGTTCCTTGTCCTCCGGCCAGCGGAAGACCTCGCCCACAGACTCGTACAGAGAACTGTGAAGCGCCTTCCTCAACCTCCATGCGCGCGATCGTAGGGATCCCGCAGCACCTGAACGCGAGCCCGCTGTGCGCATTGAATCCCGGAATACTGCAGCGACCACACAGCGTTGCTTACCTCGATCGTCTTGCGGCGCCCGGTTCCGCGGGTATACTGGGGACGGCCGAGCGAATAAGGAGGGTGTCCCATCGTGCCTGCGCGACCCATTGTGTCTATGCTGTCTCACTGAAGTCAACAATAGGATCCACGATATGCTGAACTGTAAGCCTGATGTCGCATTCGCAGCCGGCGAGCCGCTGAGCTCGAAGTGATAAACGCATGCTTTAGAGGCCGGAGATACCCGCTACCTTAGACAAGTCACAGGAGGAGCGTAACGTCGGAGAGACGTACCTTACGGTGGTGTCATCAGTCTTCTGCTAGTCTGACGGCCCTCCGCTCCACCGATGCTGATACCAAAAAATAGTGCTGCTTCCACTTCTCTCTGGACACCGCTCCCACATGCTGCTAGAGGTTGCTGTGTTACGATTATTAGCTTCCTCAGGAACGACTAAGGCGGGCCCATAAGACATACAATGGTAGCTCATAACGAATCAGGTGACGAGCAACACAGTGGTCCCATGGTGCACATGAAGCGGAACGCACGTAATAAATTGAATTCATGGTAAACTTGTGTTTCATTAGGCGTTGCTGCTTCGTGACATGGAAGCATAGGGAGACCCACTGGGTAGTAGCGACAGGAAATAGCCTGTGATGGACAGGCGAACGATAATATGGAAGCTGATTCATCAGCTGCTGAAAGCGTCGTAGCACCCGTACCACGTGGAGGCAGCCCTTGGCCTGCACACCCTTGGTAATGGCGAACAGACCACCTGCCACTCTTGAGCGGCGTGGCGATGATATCTAGTGTAGGTTGGGCGCGGCTTCGATGTCTGCATGGCGGCTCTTTGAATTTACAAACAAGATACCGCCCACGCCGTCAATGTCTACCTCTGCGTCTTTGTTTCGCCGCTGTACAGCATGCAACGACCGTTTCAGAAGAGCGCATGATGGCATGCAAGGTTGCTCCTTAGGTCTGCAAATGCCGGGATGTGGCCATCAAAGTTCAAAACACCGCGCGACAGCAAAATGAGCTCGCCCATCGATGTCAGCACATACAGCACACGTCGCACCTCGACCCAAACACCCCTAGGCCTAGACATCTTCGTAGAGCAACTTGTCATCGATTGACCTATTCATCGCCCAGCGACAGTGACAACCTCCCGATGGAACCGCACCAGGGCATTCTCGCCGTCGCCCACGTATGACTGTCTCTAACAACATGCCGGAACTGTAATACGATCCTGAGTATGAACTCATGCTGTCCTCAAGCGAGCAATGAGCAGAATGATTGGTCCAGAATGAGCACGAGCAGGATAACGACGTGCTAGATGCCATGACAAGCGGTCTCGCGCACTTCATTGTGTCTTCTGCTGTTGCTCGTGCGCACGCGGGGGATGTATCGATGGCGCAGTGTAGAGACGGCAGGGCTTCGAGTATGTGGTATTACAGCACACCTCACAGGCAGCAGGACATAATATTGTTGTAGATCCCCAGATGCTGCTACCACGAAAAATGCCTCAAAAGGTCCTAGCACACAGCCTGTAGTTACTATTAGTAACAATAAAGCAATAGTAAAGACAGTTATCTCACCTCAGTCGAGCATACCCAGAATAACTGAGGGGAAAAATTTCCAGACGAGAGATCAACAAATTACTTCAAACTGTACATTGCTGACACATCTGCAATGTGCAGCAGAGAACAAATAATGGCGCACGGTAACAAACTTGCACGCGCGTACATGCGCAGGTTTGTCACTCCAACAAATATCGATTCTCTGCGCTCGTTCGTCCTACTCAACAGAGATAGCAGTCGACTCAGGCGTGGCAGACTCACTCCCATCATTAGGATCCTTGTGTT
Source organism: Albatrellus sp. MG142 (assembly GCA_003314695.1). Taxonomy (NCBI): domain Eukaryota; kingdom Fungi; phylum Basidiomycota; class Agaricomycetes; order Russulales; family Albatrellaceae; genus Albatrellus; species Albatrellus sp. MG142. Next base: position 13,454 of record QLPM01002817.1, read on the forward strand.
GGAATTTTGGAAATCGGGGCGCCGTCGGGATTGCGAGCTTACACGAGCGCTGCTGCAGGGTCGTCAGTTATATCAGAGTAGCTCCCCCCCTGTACTTACCTCACGCGATTGCCCCTGTTGGGCTGTTCTTGTCCCAGACAAGCATGCCGCGCGCGTGGGTGCCGTACCGTTGTCGTCGACATTTCTTCACCATGTGCCGCCATTTCGCCATTCGAACAAGCTGCTTCGCATGCCCAGTACTAGTCGATGGCGCAAGTACGGCCCCCACTGCTCGTATCCCACAAGCCCTCCTTCCAGACGTCGGGAACCACGGTCACAAATTCGTCGCGAAGTTCTGAGTCTGCATGCCCGGATGTCTGCCCTCGCTAGTCGGTCCTCTAGATCTCCGACTCCACGATTGGCTCACCTCATCGCCTACTGCGCCCTCCATGACGACGGTTCCACATGTCGTCACCCCTCCTCTGGTGCCTCAAGGCACCCTTCCAAGCTGCAAAGGGACTTTCAGGTCGTCGCTTCTTCGTTTCCGCTTTCATGATCGCGTCCATAATCATTTTCTACGGCAGCACGCGATCTTCAAAGCCGGCCATCGGCCACCATCGGCCAAGGTAGGTTTGCCCTGCGGGTGATCAAATAGATGGAGCCCGAGATGACTACATTCAATGGCAGCTCAACATCGACCCCCCCTATTCTGTGTGACTTCGAGGCCCAAAGGCGCTGGGATTTTGCTGAACCTGGGCCCTGACCGGTCTGATCGCCTGTCAATTTCTGCGGGTTATCCCCCCTCCTGCTTCCAATGGCACTCTCTCTTCACCTCGATAACTTCATACAGCTACCACACTCCACAGATACCACCCATCGCCTAAAGCTATCAATCTGTTATGCTACCAACCACGCCGGGTATCCTATCATGCTCGCATTTGACTTCGAGACCGCCCTCTCCTCGATGCTTATGCCCTCAGGGTTGCATCTTCTGCAAGCTCTGTGATGGTTGTGTTTTCCAGCCACGTTGCCGCCCTGTCCCGCCTGTACCCTCAATATCCGCACCGAAACACAGGCTTTTCTCGCGTCAGACTCTGTCCCTACTGTCCCTTCGTATTCTAAGTCCCCCCCTAGCTCCAAGTCTCGGTGTGGTAAATAACCTTGGCGACTCCTGCTACTTGGTCTGTCCACGCGGAAGCGGCGGAACAAACTACTTTCTACCATGTCGTCATGGTTTATAAGTGTGCAACCAACAAGCGGCTAGACCATCCAACGCTTTCAAGATCGCAACTGGAGGCAGGGCGTGAGAAGTCTGAAGTAGAACACAACTAAATCGGAATCCTCACGCAGGCATCACTCGCAGCTTGTTCCTTACCTGCATTTTTATTCTACTCTGTGTGATCTTTATAAAGTAATTTTTTGCCTCTCTTTGTCTTATGATCTTTATGGTGTTGGATGCTAGATATTGATATTTCCATCTCAGAGTCGTACAGGACCAGAGCGCTCGGGCGCATGCGCGCTCTTGTACATGCTGACGTCCGGCACAATTTCCGCCCTCGCCAGGCTGCAGAAGAGCACCGCCTTCCGAGTATATCTGCTGCTGTCGATGCTTTCGCAACGTTCATCTGAGGAGGTGCCCATTACGAAGCAAAGGAAAGGAAGAGGTCCGACGCTGTCTCTCTCGCTCTTCGAAATCGGACTTTAATCTCTGTGATTCTGCTGGCGGTTGCCTCTGCCAGTGAAAGTCGCACACTACTGCAGTACGCATGATACGCAATGTACGCATGCCATTGGTCACTTATCGAGAACAGATTGGGTCGTTCAGGATACAGACGATCCCAGTCAGACAGTGCATCCTGCGTGTGTTTAGGCGTAACCTCAGTGATGACTATTGGCATCGAGAAACCCTGGTTCGACACGCGCCCATCACATTACTGACCCTCTGGCCTACTGTGCCGTTCATCTCAAGCTCGAGGTTGTTCCTGCATCTTGAACCTGCGTTATGAAAATCACAGGGACAATCGCCTCCACAGAACGTGCAGCTATCCCACTTGCTCAAGTTCTGCGGTATCCCATTCCTCACCCAGTGTCAGCTGGCACTGCATCGGCCTACACTGTACGCAATCTGTGCGTCTGGAGGAACACAGGTTTATTGGCTGAGTATGCGGCCCATGTCCTCGGTGTCAGGTGAACCAAATATCTCCCAGATGGCATCGCGCAGAGTACGAAGGACTCCATGAAGAACCTCGGGGAAGAAACCGCTGTCGCAGACTGGTACTATTTGTAGACCCCCTAGCAGAAGAAATGAGGAAACAGACGCGTAGGTACAACGTATGGCTTTATGAACACAATTGAGTAGGCTGCTTTGCATCTAGTTGAGACTCCTGAGACTGTTCGATCTCGAGAGCGTGCCTGTCAGGGGGGGACACCTCGCCGCTTTGGGCTGACGAGATCACAGTACAACGCTGTCCGACGGACAGAAAGCTCACATCCTCCATTGCTGCTGTGTGGCCTACCGTCGAGGCCATGCTCTACTTGCCATAGCCGATGCTGCATATGTACTGAATGGATGGAAGCAATGAGTGCCCAGTTGCCAGCGATATCGGTGGATGTCAAGTTCATGGGCCTAGTCGCCCTTGCGCAAGATCTCTCGTGATGCCTGTTCTATATCTGGCATACAGGCCGTCGTATATCAATCAAATACCTCAAATTCCATGCTAGGGCATTCACATCTTCATTCAATTGATGACACAAGTTCGTGCGCGGCAACAATAGCGCCAAGTAACCCCCACCACCCTCCTGCACGTCGACAAGCAACTCTGTGGGCTCTGATTTCATCCTGCCTTGTGATGATGACATCCCCAACCCCCTCCCATCCCGTATCCTTATTACCAGTGAAGGTCAAAGGTCTCATCAGGCCCCCTAAATTTTCAGATTGCATACAAGTCCTGCAACTCGTGGCACAGGCATCTACGGCATATCCTCCTCTGCACTTGGCAGCGCTCGGCCTTCTGAAAGTCCTACAACAAGTCGGCGTATGCATTCTCTTTACATTCTCTTTCAATCTCGCATTGATTATATCCTTTTTTTTTGCGTGACAGAAAGCAGCCCAGAATGCAGAAGATATCGCCGTGTTGGAACCATTATTTAATGGCCTGCTCAATCTCCTTGACGTTCCCTTGAAGAACGCTGAAGCCTGTACTCCAGAGCTTTATCAGCGCATAAAAGACCTATCCAGGTCAATTGAACAGTTTTAAATTACATGCAGCAGTCTAACGTCCGCACTGGACAAGCAACTCGATTGGTAACATAACAAACAGCCTTGAGCGGATCGGGCGACATGGCCAACTTTCTCGTCTGCTTCACGCAAACGAAGATGCCTCTGACGAAGCGGACTATCTGAAGAGGTTGAAATGGTCCATGGACAGTTTCTTGGTGGGCTTTCGGCGAATGATAGTGGTGACTGAGCCATAGCTGATAACGTGGCACAGCTTGAAAGTATGATCATGATTGAACTCGGAATACAGGTCCGTCTGAGCATATACCACTGATCGTCCTTGCTTGATGTGCATCTAGGATATATGTACTGGATTTCACAAGGGCTTTGACAAGATGGAATTGTTGAACTCTGCTTCGACATCTGTGATGTTACTGGTCACTCAGGACCCTTACAGGTCCATGGACACCTTACCTACTCTTTCATTTGCTTTTTATGGGTATCCTTGTATTTACAATGACTCACTCTGTAAGGATTCAGCATGCATACATGTGGCCAGAATCCTATCGAGTGACGGAGTATGCTTGGGATGTCAATGGCTTGCTAAGACAAGCAAGGGTTCCCCTATAGGAGAGGACTAGGTTGCAGAGTTCAAGTATAAGCAGATGAAGATGAGGTATGACAATGCCTTGTCAGGGCAAAAGGAGTATGACACAAGTAGACTGGTATTGGCTAGTCTAGTACCAGGTAAGATACAATAGAACAAGCTTGGGACTCTACTATGGAGAGGACCAGGCTTATATACCTGAGGGTATGTGGGAATGGCATACCATATGAGTATGCATATGTCAGTGAGGTAAAAGATGAAACATAGTGAATGGCATAAGGCCATTGTTGTAGGGTGGCATTTACATGTAAGTGGAGTGACAAGTCATGAGAAGTCTGGAATGTGAATGTGGATCAATATGAAGTGAAATGAGGTAAGGAAAATAAACAGGGTACGAAGTATGACAGAATGTGTGAAGGGACGAGTGAGGGAATACAAGTACACCCGGCATTCCGGGGTAGATGGAATAGGAAGGATGCGCAGCATCTGCAGTAAACGTGTGGTTGTAAGGACTTAGTGTGATGGATGTCAGCAAGGTCCTATCGGGATACGGGATAAGTTGGTGGTTCCAAAGGTGAAGCTTAGCCTGGTTCCTTGGCCAAGATAAACAGGATAAGCAGAGCACTGGCTAGCGTCGAGCTACCAGGTTTGAGGAAGACAAGAGTGGTATATGAGGCAGAGCCTCCTGGATTTGAGTACAGTAAAGTACAAGAGAACTGTCAA
>QLPM01002818.1:0-10271 GCA_003314695.1 Albatrellus sp. MG142
TTCGTTCCATTCAGCTCTGACACGCTCATTAATCGCCTCATCTTGTACTCTGTCAATACCGGTGCCTTGATCAGGTATGCATTTTACTGCACCACAGCTGCATGTAAACCGACACATTCGTTCTTCTACTTAGCGTGTTCAGCATAACTACCCTAATCCTGGTATGTGCCGATATTTTATGCCGGTCGTCTCGAACAGCTGTCATCATCTTACATGGGACTTGCCCGCTTTTCTACTGTTGACCTCGCATACGTAGTATAATATTATGCCCAATAATCTCATATTCCTGGCGACCTCATTTTGTCTCTGCAAGGGTTAGTCTTCATGCGTCAGGACCCGCGATTCTAGCCCATTTCTCACTTCATCCCCGAAGTATATGCATTATCGTGCCTCGGAACGTAAGCCTACTTGTCTCAACTCGTCGCGTCTCGCGCCTATCGACATGCACGCCCCTAGGCTTAACAGTCGCCTTCCCGAGCGCGGTATGGATGCCGAAGGAGAACCAAGACCGACGTTCATTATGACAGGCAGGTCCTTTCGACGCTTGAACAATCTCACTGTGGACGGCCTGCGGCGAAAGGCAGATATTAGCTCGGTACGTCGCCTGTTACTTTTGACTCTGCCTTCGCATTGTGACCACTTTATTCTACACACATCGTCTATAGCAGTTGAATAACACTGCCCCATCTCAGAGTTTTCAGCTGTCAGTCGGCGTGTTCCAAGAAGTAGCGGTCACTTCACCCCCGTCCTCCTTGAACGCCCTCTAAAGACGTACAGCAGTACCGATGGTGTAGTAGGTGCACTAAGCACACCACGCAGATGTGGTGAATGCTTAGTTCGTTGAAAGAATAAGGGGAAGGACGACAATGGTAAACGGAGGAGAATTTGTTTCTGTGAAGGAGGCAAATGCGACCGGTGAAATCCAATTACTAATGGTGATGAAACCACTTCGCCGACACTCTTTGTTTCCCTCTTTTCGTCGATGCCTCAAATCACTAACGCTCATTAATGCCCATATCTGCATCCCCAGAACAAACCTGCTCATCTTTCACAATAGCTAACGTCGCCAACGCTCGTACTATATCTTGCTGTATTTATCGCGTTTATATTGTACAAAAAATTGTACAAAGATCCCAAATTGTATTTATTCTAAATATTTATTCCTGGGATTGCTGCGTATTGTGGCCAGGGAGTCGCGCGACTTTACAAGGCGCCTCACGGTTCGAAACCCCACTTAAGCAAGAAAGTTTATGTTTTCTCCAAATATTACTTAGAATAGTATGTTGTGATTTTTTTTGGTTTCACATTATTGTCTATCAGGGCGAGTACAATGCACGCAACTCACACGCATCCATACATAGTAGAATGCTATAGTGTAGGACCTTCAAGTTTGTCGCAGCTGACGGCCAACGTACTGCGACACACACATATATATATACTGCGCTGCTCAGGTGCTACGAGCTCTTTCTCAACGCACACGAACGCAGTCAAAAATGACTACTACTATGGTGAGCGCAGAGACATTGCCGAGACGCGAGCCCGCGCACGGGGCGGGCCGTTATGTAAGAGCTGAAAAATGTTGACTGAAGTGCATCTCAACCAGAAGTTCGATTTTGCTGATGGAGGCGCATTGAAAAAGGATATCGAATAGACAAGATATGATGTTCCGAGTGGTGGAGGTTCGGGGTGAAACTTTCGAACTGCGTGCGTGCTCTCCTTTTTCAGAATTGCACAGCAGAGGATGCAAAATGTCTCCGCGGCGTCAACTCTTATAGTGATTCAGTGAGCCATAACATAACAAAAGTAGGGTGTAGGACAAAGGCGCGAGTTGCACGATGATTCACTACAATAATGATCAAAGTAAAAGAAATGCTTCCAAGTGGCTGTATCCATGCCTGTCAAACACCCTATTGCTTTGTAGGTTGAACATAGTCTCACCTATCACAGCTACGCCATGCATGCACTCACTGCAATGTGGCGATTGCATTGAAAATTAGACACTAGTACTATGGGGATCTAATTTCTGTTGTTCAGTAGCTCGACTTTGCTGAACACAAAGATCACCACTGTTCGCGCTCTCTGCTTGCCATCGGAGAGCTGTCCTTTGTTATTTTTAGGAGGCTAGCATCTAATCATGTGCCATGGGTAGATAAAAAAGATCGATTACCAGTATGTACAATTTTGGCATTGCTGTCATGACTCAAAGTGCCGTGTTTTGTTGTCAGCCAAAGAACATTCTCCCCACGTTGGAACCGTAGGTGGTTTTGACGTAGACAAGCCACGGCAGCCAGTCACGGCCACGCAACTGGCAGACTCAAGCCGAAGAGGCGGCTCAGGACGACGACCTCGAGCTTCTGGTTCAGGCACCCTGGCATCACGATCACCAAGCCTGTCCATTGTATGCAGGAACTCGGCGTTTTGAAACGTATCCTTCCTGCGGGGTTCGTTTTCCACTCTTTCTAGTTATACACTCTCCAAAAGCGCTCGACATGCTCCTTGTTTCTCCCCCTCCCTCCCCCATCCTTTATGGCCCCTCATACCCAAACGGTCATCGACAAGACCATCGGCGCAGCCTTAGTTGGCTGGGGCCTATCATCTCTGTAAGTCCAACGTTTTTCGTATGCATTCATATTGTCTGACCACCGCTTCTTTTTCAGTGGTTTGGGGATTATATGCGTCCAGGCATGGTCCTACTACCACCGATATCCCGAAAAACAGTTGCGCTTACAAGCTACTCGTCGCAGTACTGTGGTACATTCTCCAGACCTTTGCGCGCCTTTTGTCACTTCTGTACATTTCCCTCCTCGAAGGGGTCTCGAGACTATTAACCAAGCCTTGATTGGTCACGCTGTATATTATTACAACGTAACGTGAGCATGCAACAATACTCCCCAATCGAATTGTTCCAGCTCATACTTCGTTATCAGGTATTTTGGAAGCCTCTTGTCCTTCCTCAACAAGACTGTCTGGTACATTTCTGGCCGTCTCATTTGCTCATGACGCTGAACACCACATATTGTATTCGTGCTTATTCAGGACACTGAGTGTATGTCATTGTGCACGCTATCGTGTCTATATGCTCTTCAACTTATTTCTGACGTCTTTTCTTAGGTTTCTGTCATTATCAGCGTATGCTGCATTTTTGTTTGACTACTCTTCCATTTTTGCCTCATATCTTTGTGCTCATATTAGGCTATCATCAGCACAATCGTTAAGATGTGAATGTTCTGTTGACGTGCACTTGTTATACGCACATTTATCCAAATTTCTACTTTCAGGTTCTTGGCTCTCCGCCTCTGGCATCGTAAGCTAGTTCATAATCTCATTAAATGTCGGTCCATTTAAACAACTCCACAGTCAGCAATCGCAATTATTGGGTAACGACCTTCATCGTGGGTTTCCTATCTCTACTTGTACCCCTTGCTGTATGCTGACCGACTGTGTACCGATCGAACAGATGTGCATGATCCTGGCCCAATATTGTGCGTTCACTCTGCTCTCGATTTCTTTTCTTTTCTCCCTAATGCCTCAGCGTCCTACGATTTCAGGCGCTGTGTTTAGTACGTTAGGTCAATTTAGCCTATCCGTGAGCAGAACTTATCTCCCACTTCTATTATCCCCACAGCCTACTCTATCAAAACGTAACTGCATTTCGTGCATCCATCGTTAAATTTTGCTGATTTACATTAATCAATGACAGGCTGTCGGTACCGTTGGCAGGACTCGACAGCATTAAGGTACGTTCCCGACGCCTCCGCTTCTCAGACCCATAGCTTCTAAGCGTCTACAGAACATAGCGACGGCTTCTCTTTCACTCGGAACAGCCACCGACATCGCCACCGCGGGCGCTCTTTGTTTCTATTTACTCAAACTACGGCAGGTGTGTCATGTGCTGTTCCCTCATCCTTCAATCATCTTATTCAATACATTCAGTCCTGACACACTCATTAATCGCCTCATCATATACTCCGTCAACACTGGTGCTCTGACTAGGCATGTCTTCCAGTGCGCTGTAACTGCAAGTTAACCAACACATTTCTTTTTCTCTATAGCGCATTCAGCTTGGCTACCGTTATCCTTGTATGTGCAGATACGTTTCGTTAGTGGTCTCAAAGACGGGGGTCGTTATCTCACTCGACCCTTCTGTTGTCGACCTCGTACACTTAGTACAATGCCATGCCCAATAATTTTCATTTTCTTGGCGGCGTACTTTTGTCTCTGCAAGGGTAAGCTTTCACATGTCTTTATCTGTTATTCTGACCAGTTTCTCACTTCATTTCCGAAGTCTATGCATTATCGTGCCTCGGAACGTAAGCCTACTTGTCTCATCGTATCGCACCTCGTGTTGAACATATATGTTTTTCGTTCGGTATTACCTCGCACATATTCTTGACACATCTGACATGTACACTACATCTGAAGATCCTTGGACTTCATGACTTCACTCCCCGCACAAACTCTCTTTCATTTTCCTACGTAAGACAGTCTCCTACTCTACAATTCCTCAGACATCTTAGCACCTGTCTGAGTGAGTATCCCACACTCTACGTGCATCTCTCTCTAACGCCGTCTACTACCTGCAGCTACCTCTCATTACGCTGTGGCACTAATCGCGTCCACACTACAACTCTACGCTGCAGGTTCACACTTACCTCAGACATCTTAGCACCTGTCTGACTACCTCTCATTACGCTGTGGCACTAATCACATCCACACTACAACTCTACGCTGCAGCATGACAATCCTCAGCTCCATGCTTGAAGTAATGTTCATCATCCTTATCCTGAACCTTGTCTGCCGTAGCCTGCACGAACACCTCGCACTTATCGGCATGCGCGCCCTTAGGCTAAACAGTCGTCATTTCGATCACAGTACAATTGTCGAAGAAACAAAACCAATGGTCTTTATTGCAGGCAAATCCTTTGGACTCTCAGCAAATCTTAATGTGAGCGGCCAACAGCCAAAGCCGAGCATCACATCGGTACGTCGCCCGTTTCTGTTGACTTCGACACCCCACTGTGGCTCTTGTAGCCTACATTCATCGTCGATAGCGGTTCATTAATATTTCAGAATCATCAGCTGTCGGCCGGTGTGCACCAAGAGGCAGCTGTCTCTCCGCCCTCGCCGCCGACAATACCTAGACCGCCCTCTGGAGACGTACACCAGTACACTGAGGCATGATAGGTGCCCTAAGCGCACCACATATATGCCGCGAAGGAATTGGTCGTGTGGGCATTTGAGAGGGTGTTTATACATTGAACAGAGGAGAAATTGCTTCAGGGAAGGAGATAACTGCGACCGGTGATATCCAGTTGCTAACGGCGATGGAGAAGCTATGCACTGGCAAAACCTTGCCAGCAGTTGCCCTCCACAACTCTCGTTCGTATCGTTGCATCGAATCACTGACACTTGTCTAGTTATGCTGTCGCTTGGGACAGGGTGCGCGGAAACGCCCAACACCATATTTGCTTGTTATAATTATCCGCGTGCATATGTTCCCAATCGACTATTTTATCTACTTTAATATTACATACCTGGAATCGTCGTGTCTCGTGCCCCTTCCGTGCTCACACACGGGCACCCTCTCTTCGTCCCGGTCTACAGCATTCTCTATCATTGTGATCAAGTCCACTGTACTCACCACTCGACCACGTGACAGTGACAGTGCGGCTTCGTCTCACAGAGCGTGGGCTAGCCGTTTCCGCTCGCAATAGAGTCTACGGTACTGCACACAGCCTACACTCGTCCGGAGGCAGGTTGCCGTGTTGTACGACTTTCGTCATGGGGGCCCGACCTCGAGGCCCGCCTCGAAAGGGCTCTGACATATCAAGTCACTGACTTGTGTGATTGTGCGAGATAATATGGGCCCCGAAGATGGTGGGCTCGGCACCTGACAGCGCGTGAGGCGCACAGACATATAAAATAGATGTAGGCGCCGACCGACAGCGCTTGCCCAGATCGCAACGGCTCGTCTCATTTTATCTGTGGTGATCGTTCCTCCCGCCAGATATCCTGTGTCAACTTGAACCTCCTCTGATATGGCGTGTGCCCCAATCCATTCCCAACCATGTATTCCTTGATCTTGTCGTTCGTTTCGTTGTAGCCTAGGTATATTGGCATCGACCTTCTTCTCCGCTACATATCAAGGATGACCCGAGCTGTGGAGCTCATCATCATGTTGTGAGGGACCATCGCTGTGTTTTCCCATACTCTACAAGTCATTGTCGGTGCTGTAATGGGTGTATGTTATCACTTGGGATGCTCCTTGTTCTGTCCCCAAGCTCGGCCCGGTTGTGCCGTGGATCGTTTGCGTGGTGATGTCTTTGCGTTTTCTACCACCAGAACCTGAGGGTTTGGGATTTTGGTGCTATCTCATGAGCTCAGGTGTGGGCAGCGTTCTAGTGATGTTGACTTGACCTAAACACACTTTTCCTGGCCGATGCCGGTGAGACACTGGCGGGTCGCCGCTGGATATGCGTTTGAGACTGGCATTGGTAAGATCAACCCATACGGTACCTCCCAGTCGCATCGCAACAACATCACAGTTATGTAATTTCCACCGAAATAGGATCGGCTAGCGAACTGCGTGCGTCTCAGTGTTACTGTCGTAGCCGTCGGTGTGGGTATGCCATTATGAAAATCATGTACAAATCGAGCCATCAATCACATGCGTCTTCATCCGATGGGAGATCGGCTGAGCACCATAAGAAAGCACTGATACCTACTTCTAGAGCATTTTTTTGCAGACACGAAGGTTTTCGCCCATCATGGTTTGTCTTGCTATACCTCGTCTCTGGCGCGATAGACTCAGAACTTCTTTTCCAAATCGTCCGGATACAGCTGTTGCAGGCGTCAATGACCACCAACGTCCACAACGAATGCAGATGACAAGCACGGACTTTACCAGGGTTAAAGAGACCAAGAGGGTCAATCGCTCTTTTGATGGTTTTCATCAGCTCGACAGTGCCCATTCCCAGCTCCTCGTACAAGAACTCTCGTTTCCCAACTCCAACCCCATGCTCCCCGGTGCCTGAGGAATTTCAGTCATGAGCAGTATATTCTAGTCGGTAACAGGGGAGACAGAGAATTTGAGGATGCGACTCACAAGTCCCATCTAGTTTCAAAGCTCTCTCAACCATCTTGTGCGCGAGTTCGCGTGCCACACTCAACTCTTCCTCCGTCTTGAAAAGCAACAGGCTATGGAAGTTTCCTGAACCAGTGTAAGAACACTATCGCATCTCCACTAGAATACGTACCATCGCCGGCGTGTCCCATGATAATGTACTTAATTCCATGCTTCACAATGTCCTCTTGGGTATCACGCACAAGGTCTGGCAATTTTGATATTGGTACGCTGGATACTTGGCCCTCAGTATATCCCCAAATCCGTAGCTGAGTGGCTCACCAGACGTCTGTTGCCCAGCCCTGGGCTCCCTTTCCTCCCCAAGCCATGCCGATGTGACCAGCATTCTTGCGGTCCGCCCACATCGCATCAGCTTCGGTCTCATTCTTTGCGAGCGTCCAGTCCTTACCGCCATGCTTCTTTACCACCTCGTGCACGATACGCGCAGTATCCTGTATAGACGAAGCCGAAGACCCCTGCAATTTGAAGAACAGGTGGTCCGCGACCTCGTGCTTCTTCACGGACGAACCGTACAAGTTCATGGCATGAATGAACGCTTTATCGACTAACTCGACACATTCTGTCGTCCTGGATGATCAGCGACCAGGAATTTATAGAAACAGCACTAATGGCACTTACGTATCCCAACTCCTTTATTGAGCACCTCAATAACCGCTTGCGATGCGGAATGGACGTCGGGGAAGCGGACGGTGGCCACTGTGCTCTGCATCACAGGGGCAAGTCGAATTGTCACTGCAATGACTAGATTGAGCCTCAAGTTACACACGATAAGCGTTGACATACCTTCTGTCACAATACCAAGCGTCCCTTCTGCGCCGATGAATAACTTGGTAAGATCAAATCCTGCAGAAGATTTCCTGGATCGCCGACGCGTCTTGATCACTTCTCCAGAGGGAAGCACAACAGTCTGTCCGATGTAACGTCAACCATGTAAAGATACCACCTAGGTTCCGGTGTGTGGAGACTGACGGCGTTGAGGAACCACTCGCCCTTGGCGGTTCCATATCGCACTGCATTGGCTACGACGAGATCAGCTTACGACCGCGTATAAATCGAGGACCAAATTACTTCCAGAACAGCCCGTGCTCAGCATTCCGCCTAAAGTCGCGGAGGGTGCAGGATCAAGCTGCAGGACAAGGACGGCGTAAGATCTCGAACTTAACAATACCATAATCGCTGCAACGTACCGGGAAAAACAGCGGAATTCCCTTTTCTTTGAGGGTGTCGTTTACCTCTCTCCATCCAATACCTGGTTGACATACCATATCCGAGTCCTCCTCTGTCAGAATGAAACAAAATCAGACAAAGAAACATTGCCAATCACCAGTGCAGCGATGATAAACGACCGGGGGTACGAACCGTGTATTGCTATAATCTTGTCCATACGCGTCATATCGACACATATCCCGCCTTCCTTATACTACGCGGACAAGGCTTTACTTGCTATGACATCACAGCGACTAGATAAGAACATACACCAAGGAAATGGCCTTCCAAGGCGGTCCCACCAGAATAGGGTATGACGGGCATCCTGTACTTGTTGGCAACTTTCACAATCTTGACGACGTCCTCGGTGGACTGGGGATACACGACAACGGTATGAGGCATTCCTAGCATTCCCTTCTATGTCAGGAATTTGGAGCGATCAGCAACAACTACATGCCTGGGTGCCATAGACTTGGTGAAAAGCCATGACCGTTGAGGTCATCCAGATCAGTGGAGATGGTGTTGTCCAAGGGGAACATTGTCTTCAGTTCGTCGATGGCACGCTTGAAATCGTCCGGCGTGCCATATGTGGGTTTCTTCTGCGCCGAAGGCCCGCGTTTCGCTACTGCCTCTGTAGCGTAGTAATAGCCAGCTACTCCACTTAAAACGGAGGCAGTCAAGACAAGGGAAAACAGGGTAAGACCAGAGGGACTAGTGGCGCCTGAAGTGGTGCTCTGCTTGCGCCTTCCGACAAGCAGCCGCGCGCGCAGCAATGAGCTGAAGCCGCAACCGCGGGGGTACTGACTAGCTCGAATGGCGCATGAGGCCAGGATATGAGAACGTCCACTGCGGAGCATGTCGTATCGGGGATGATTTCTAACGGTGTTGTAGAATAGAAGGCATGTCTAACAGAGAAGATATATATGTCTAGTAAAGAAGATGCAGTGAGAAATAACGTTAACGAGCGATATAATACAATGCTGACCTCACAACCCACTTCGTGTTGTACGTGCGGGTATGTTACTGGTCAAACTATGTCGACCCTGCATCGTTGACCCTTGCAGCAGCACTGACACTCCGGGCACGCCGGAGTCCCCGCTGCGCACAGCAGCCGCTCGTGTATACGAGCCGTAACGGGCACGCACAAGAGAGGAGAGACGAGCTTCGCGAACAAGATGTGTGTCTTACAGTCTATTCAGTAAACCTTGTCATGTGGACTTTTTTTGGGGGGGGCGGTCAGTGGCAGTACTTGGTCCCTAATGCCGAATACGGGCATTTGTATATATTTGTTCTTTGCCACAACCGCGCAAGCCCGCGTCGTTTTTGTTATCCATCCTTCATATTACTTACCTGAACAACCGGTTCTGGTTGGTTACCATTGGTTACCAGCCAAACACAGCTGCCATCAAAAAAAAAAAAAAGCATACATGACAAGGTTTATTGAATCAGCTGTAAATTACAGCAGAGTGCACAGGATTCTGGATGATCCATACATTGGGTAGCCTATAGTGAAGTAAGATATGAATAAAATAAATTAATGAAATACCAAAATACATGATTCTCAGGCTGAGAGGCTAGGTGCATGCTGCCATTACAACATGTCTATGACATAAATTTTAAGCAGACAGCTGGTGCATGTTATAGTATTCTATGACATAAAAAAGCCAGGGTGGCTGTGATGGTCATCAGATTAGAGGGATTCTGCTTACTGGATTGACAATAGTGTAAGGACTTAGCATGATGGAAGTCAGCAAGGTCCTATCAGGATATGGGATCAACAGTGGTTCCAAAGGCAAAGCTTAGCCTGGTTCCCTGGCCAAAGTAAACAGGATAAGCAGAGCACTGGCTAGTGTCAAGCTACCAGGTTGGAGAACGATGAGAGTGATAGTTGAGGCAGAGCCTCCTGGATTTGAGTACGATA
>QLPM01002821.1:1468-29218 GCA_003314695.1 Albatrellus sp. MG142
GTACACCCATCTAATCTACTCGGCCATAATTCCTGCAGCATCCTCAGTCATATCTACCCGTCTGCTGACATTTTCATTTCGTCATGTCCAAGCCTCCGCTCTTTCCTGAACAATCCACCTCCGGTATCGCCGTCGACCCCCGTACCCTTGAGCGCGTCATCCCGGAATCTCGCCGCACAGATGGATCGTATGTCCCGCCACACAAATTGTTGACCGTGGCTACCACACTCACGAAAGCGCCTGATTGACCTATCCACATACGCCAGGGTCCGTAAACAAATTAAAATACGTCCAGGCTTTACTCCGCAAGAAGACGTTCAGCGCTTCCGTAGCGCCCGCCAGCAGGCCATCGATTCCCGTGCGCTTTCGAAGGGTCACATCATCGGCTGGGTCCCCCCCCCCGCAACAGAAAAGAAAGAGTCAGAGACCAAGCCGATAAGTAAAAGCGCGAAGAAGAATGAAAAACGAAAAGAGAAGAGGAAGGAGAAGCGAGAAGATAAGATCAGGGAGAGCTGGGACAGTACGGACGACGAAACGGGAGGCGCTAAGGAGAGCCCTGCGAAATCAGATTCGAAGAGCACGGCGGAAGCGCTCTCGTCGATGAGTACCACGTCCGGCCCCACCCAAAAGGATACATCTGGCACACAGCCAACGCGGCAAGATACCAGTGCAGAAGCCGTCTTCGAAAAGCTCAGCAAGCTCGAAGTGCGTTAATTGGGTGAAAGTACACAGAGGCTAATGGTATATATTACTTGGTTCTATGAGTAAGTGATAAAGTAAAGAGAGGGCGTGTCAATGAAGTGAACGGATGACTGCTAACAGATGATACGGATAATGAATGTACATTGCCTATACCCTGACGTCGATATGCTCTGACTTGCTTGTAGTGCGTTATTGTACAACATTGTATCACGCAGTTCTTCCAAGCCCGTTCCAATAAGTCCCGCCACACCAGGTCATAAAGGGTGTCCGAGCATCAATATTCTGCAATAGATTTCATCAGTATGTTATGTGATCGACTCCATCTTCTCAAGGCCCTCAAATTGCGGCAGAGGTACACGCGGCGGACTCTGTACCGGAGCGGGTGGGCTGGGCTTGGGCTTCGAGCGGAGCTCCATGCCAATCACGATAGCAACAAGGAATGCAGACAGCGCCGCTACGCGAAGAGCATAAGTGGTAGAACTCTCTAAAGGATGTGGTGCTGATGGGCATACTCACCGACAGACTTGCGCATATTGTCCCACTTGACCTCTTCCATGTCTGAGCGGAGCTCGTAGAGCGTTACCAAAGACTTGTTCAAAACCTCCTGTTAGGTACCAAGGTATCAAACAATCTCGATCAAATGTTCAAACCTAAGATGGCTACCGGAATGTACTCACTTCGATCGCAAGCTCCAGATGCTTGCTCTCGTTCTTGGTCTCACTTTTGCGACTATCGACATCCATCTGAATTCTGTGTAGTAGAACGAGGAGTGAATAGCTCGTCAGAATGCGAAGGCCACATACTCGTGCTTTAGCGTCGCCAAATCCTCTTTCATCTTCGCATCGAGTGCATCGGTCTCCTTTCTGAGCGCTGTGGACTTTGCGCGGATCGCTGCCGATTCGCTCCGCGTGCGCACCGTCACCTCAGTGCGCAACTCTGACATCGCGGCACGAAAGAGATAGGCTTGCTGAAGCACAAACAAAAAGCAGGGTAGATATTGTGAGGGTACGGCTCACGTGAGAGAGAGACAAAGCAGCGCACGTTATCCAAATCCTTGTACATCAAGCCCTCCCGTTTGACGCGTCCTATGCGATCAACAAGCAGTGCACGCGTTGCGCGCATGAGGCTGCGTGCAGTCGGCGTGGGAAAGGTCTGCTCGAGGGCTGCAAAAAAATGGTGCGTATCGAAGGGTGGGTTCTGGTACTTGGTGGGTATAGGTGGTGGCGTAGTCGACGGAACAAGTGAAGCGGAGACGTTGGACAAAGAAGATGAATCTGGACGGAAGGATGCCGGATCTTGGGGATGCGGAGACAGTGAGATTGACAGACCAGTGGAGTCTGGGCAGGACGTCGAGCGGTCTGAAGATGAAGAAGCGTGGGGATCGGAGATAGATGGACTGGTGTGAGTGTCTCTTCGACATACATGAATTGAAGAACAAATTGCCAAGGGTGTACCCGAGGTGGACAGTTGAGACTCGGTCGATGCTACTGAACGGTACAGACGAGGAAGCTGTCTGGATATCATCATGGTAAAGTAGGAACCGGGCAATGACCGTTGCCATGCTAAGTTACCTTGGACTCAGAGCCATCCTTTCTGAGCAGTTTGTTCACACACCCTGTCTCAGGTAATGCAAAATCTGAGATAAATCGTGCATATCTCCCCAGAGAATCAGCTTGATCGGGTCTTTTGCAATGGATAACCATAGTTCTTAGGTACTTAGATATGAATTTTATTTGGGGATTGTAAAGATTGTCAAAGTAGCGGAACAAATCCGCGTCGACAGACCCAAAAAGCAGGGATTTGCAATGAAATGAAATGTCACAAGCGGTCACGGATGCCGATTCAAATTCCGCTCGGCATCTCCTTACGCGCTTGCTGCAGCAGCGGGCATTTGTCGAGCACAATTATGTATTAGACGAAGCGCGTCTGTCACGCTTTCTTGTATCTGATCAGAGATGCATTTCTGCAGATCCACGTAGACTAGCTGATATGTTCGGATTAGCTTTTGAGCTCTTAAACAATACTCTCAGGTGTTCTCCATTTTTATCAGAGCTTTTGGAGCAACTGCATGACTTTCCGAGGTGGCTCATTTGTGCCAAGCATGGTGCACCACACCTCCTCAAAATGTGGAGCAGTTTTTGCTGCACATATGTGCCCCAAAATTTACAGATACAATACTATATACATAAGTTAACTAACACAAAAATCCAATGGAGAAATCTTGGGGGGAAGTGTGTCAGCATTGCGTTTTGCATTGCTATGGGCTTTTTGCATTGCGGTGGCATTGTTAGTATAAGTTTTCTCTGATCGAACCAAGCTCATAGCATCTGAAGTGGAAGGCTGTTGCTGCAGAATGGGCCCACTGCGCCAGTCTCCTGATACGACAGGCGTCAACACTTCTGCCGCTGCGGCGCGAAGCGCGTTCACGCCTACCGCGGATACCTGATAATTTGACCTTGATTTCGTTCACTATGGCAGTTCAAGAAGGTCAGCGACACACATCGCCACTTCAAGTGCGAAATCTCTAAGAAAATTTGAGCTTTAAGGCAGTTACGATGACCACCCATTTGGAAATTCGCGTGGCAGGATCAAAGTAATCTCAAGAATTGGCAATGCAACCACCAATTTACTCATGAGTATCTGCATATCCCAGCACTAGTTACTGTTGACTGAGTTGCTTCAGCTATCCTATCTTTACGGCTCAGACGTATAAAAAGGACTGTGAGGGAGACTAGCTCAGACGGACTCTTGAACTAATGGTGCATACATTTGTACTCGCTTCTCTCGTCGAATCAACGCTAATGATTGACATCAACTTGTCCCTGCCACGCGTCTCGTCTCACCCTGTCGTGCCCATCACAGGCTGACGTGCGACGTGAGAAGATGAGAACTACCAGAAGAAAACGCACAGCAGCACCCAGTCTTTCGGAACTTCCTTTCGGAGACTGCTGATAGGAGGATAGTGCTTAAGAGATCCTGCGTACAGTATCAAAATCTGGGGCTATTATAATAGTCTAATTAGTGCTTAGATCAAATTGGGAATATTACATACATCACTGTTATCGTTGTCGTCGAGAACAAACAAAACATATAAATGTGAGAGCACTATCTTTACAACCTGTTAAGTGCTCATGGGATTTGAATGCCGGCTTGGACGCCGGGCATGGCATCCAAGCGCTGAACCCATGCTTTAAGATCAGGCCACTCGTCGGCGGATACATCAAGCCACGTCCGTACGGCAATTCTGATGAATGATCGATCAACATTGATACAAAATGAATCAAGAACAGATCCCAATTGACAGGCTAACCATGAGTATGGATTTATGTCTGCGAAACTGCACTTGCCGCGTTCGGGATCGGCGAGATAGTCTGCCCTGAAGCCAGATGTTGGTAGACGCTTTGTCTCACCGTGTGGCCTTTAGATAACAGAACCAGCCAGCAAGAGCTTAGTAACGAGCGGTCACATATACGCTTTATAGCGCACTCCTAGAGCGGCGTTCGCGAAGTAATTGGCTGTTGGCGAGACAGGTACGTTGTGTTCCATGCCCAAAACCACAAAAATGTCTGCACTACATAGGACTTATGCCCCCGTACCAGTAGAGCAACTTTGTTAGAGGATGAAGCGCACGGTGAAGAAATTTGGAGTATCTCTGTGTAGTCTTCCGGATCAGTAGCGAGATCGAACCAGAAGCAGAACTCTTTGTCGTAGTGCTGTCCAAGGTAAAGAAGGATGGCGGCGCTCTCGAATACCGCGAAACCGTCGAATCCACCGCGTAAGCGGTCAACGATGACTGGAATGCGGCCATGGGGGTTGGATATGGATGAACCACGGCTCTTCTTGCTCGTCGATGCTGGATTTATCTTTTATAGACGGTGAAGTAGGTGCGGCAGATCCGCGGCGACGGACGCACTCATAGCTAAGATCATAGACAGACTTGAGCATTTTAAGGTAGACGGAAACCTTACGGCTGTTGGGTGCCGAAAGCGTACAACTCGATGCTGTTGAAGGCCATTGCGAAGTATGCAAGTGCCAACGGGATGGATCAGGTGATGAGAGAGCGATGGGAGTGGATGATCGACATGGTGACGTCCACGCCGCGTCCTTAAACTTGTCACTCACCCCCAGGTAGTGAACAGAGGCGCGAACATCCATTTTAAGATCCTTAACCTATTGGTACTGCGGCGAGCATAAAAAAACACGCGGCACAACTTAAGTGCTTGAGTCATCCGTGATCCTCCGGTATCGGCTCTAAATCCTGACAAATCAATTCGACCCAGCCACATATCCGTGTCAGCTTAAGAGAGGTAGCAGGACAAGTTGCGAAAAAAGTGATTAAGGCTGCCAATCGTATAGATGTAACCCAACGTCCTTCCTGAATTTACAGCGCCGCTGCATCTGACGGCGTCTCTGCGGTCGGTGATGTGGGCTTACTCTGGTCTTTGATCTTAGTAACGATGGCGCCTCCGTTGTTTCCTCTGAAACGCTTCCGCATGTCCAGCTGATCGAGGATAGGTCAGCCCATCCAACATGACAGAGACGACACGAAGATGTGACTAACTAACCATATTGCGTTTGCATTCGAAAGTGGCTTGTCGAAGTGAACGACATTGCTCTGGGAGCTCATCAATGTGGTCTTTGATACACTTCGAGGGAAGGTATCCGTTCTTCACGACGCAGTCCGAGTGAAGGACACAGTCTTTCAGGGCAGCAAGAAGAGGATTGCAGTTGTTGGACATCGTGACGGCTGCTCAAGTGGATGGCTAGCCGTTTTCCTTGCTCGAAGAGGAAGGCTCTCGGAGGGATAAATTGCCTGGGAAAGTTGCAGGCACAGCGTCTCTACCAAAAAGCTATGTGAATGAGGTTTTCACCTGCACGTGACTCTATTCGAAAGATTCGCTTTGTGTCGTGGGCCGTAGAGCTATGTATACAATGCAGACAAGTAAAGACAGCAGTGCCACTTCGAGTAATTGGAGCATCAACTAGACACGTGCGTGACGGAACGGAGGATTACTCCGGCTTCTGACACCCATAGAGTCGCGTCGTCAGACATAAGGCTTCTTGACCCGCAACCCTCTGCAGTTTCGTTTTATATCGTACACATAATGCCGACACCAGTGTCGGTGGGAGCACTTCTTCGGCGAACGCCCACCGTTGCCCGCATTCCTCACAGGTCGCTCATCTCTGTCACGGGCTCGCACGCTGCAGAGTTTCTTAATGGAATACTCGCATCCTCGGTGCCCAATCCAACTCGTGGTCCTTTCTTCTCTGCATTTTTACACGCACAGGTATGCTAGGCAATTGACCGATCGATATGGTTGTCAAATTTTGAACCTCAATGTATGTCTAGGGCCGTGTCTTATATGACATCTTCGTCCATACCACTGTCGACTTGAAGTCGCAGCCTGCATTCCTCATTGAATATGACGCGCGCGCTACCTCCATATCTTCTGATGCACCTCCTCTCCTCTTTCTTCTCAAGCGCTATGTCCTGCGAGCTAAAGTGCGCCTACGTGATGCAACAGGAGACTTCGACGCTTGGGCAGCCTGGGGAAGCGATGCAGAGCAGGCATGGGATGGACGCCGCCGGTGGGCTTGGGCCCGTAGCGGTGTTGTGGAGCCCGTATGGAATGAGGGCGAATGGCCATGGGGTAACGAGAGAGAAGTGATTCGTGATCGAAGAGCGGTCGGCATGGGCATCAGAAGGCTGGTCAGAAAGGGCGAAAGACGTGAGTAAACCTCTCGGCTCTGGTCTTCGTCTCAAAGTTGAGTCTCTCAGCGCCCTATTGCTTATGGAAGCAGCGCAGGAGTCGATGACACATGATGAAGGCTCCACACAGGATTATGTCCTTCACAGAATTCTGCACGGTGTGCCTGAGGGCGCGTATGAGATACCTGCATTACAAGCCTTTCCAATGGAGTCAAACTTAGATGTTATGGGCGGACGTACGTTCATGTATTTTGTTACTTGTATTGCAGACTTGGCTGAATGGATTTTGCAATGGCAGTGGATTTTCGCAAAGGTTGTTACGTTGGTCAAGAGCTCACCGTTCGCACGTACCACACTGGCGTCGTACGCAAGCGCATACTGCCTGTAATCATAGATACCACACCCTCCTCGTACGTACATTACACTCGCACCGCTCTCAGTGTGTTCGATCGCGTTTGCTTACATGGCATACATCAAGTCTTGTTGAAAAATTTTCATCTACCTTATCCCACCCTTCTTTCAGATCAGGAACCAACATTCGTGCATCTTTAGTACGTTCGCCTTCGGATGGCCATCCAGTGCGCCCGCGTGGCAATGGTAAACTCCTTACGACAACGCATGGTGTTGGCCTGGCGCTATTGAGGTTGGAGCATGTAGATGGGGTAACCAACGGGGATCTGAAGCTCGAAGTTGATGCAGGTTCGATTGAGGACGGGTGGGATAGTGCACAGGGAAATAAACAGTGGACAGTAACTCCTTGGTGGCCAGGCTGGTGGCCAAAGAGAGTTGAGGAGGCGATGGAGACCGGAAGGTTGTGAATAAACTTATTCTCTAGCGGGACACACCATTATTGGAGTAAAAGCTGTCACGTTAAGCCATGCATCTCTGTCGTGATGCAGTCATAAAAGGCCAGCTTCCAAGTGCGCGGATAATGTTGGTCTTAGACTATTCCTCAACAAGCACGGTAGAAAACACGTATTCGCCGTCGTGACTAACAGAGACGTGTATCTTCCCGATCATGGATGCATGTTCCTCATTGAGAGGATGGTATAAAAGCTGTGGTTTCCCGTCGTTCATATTCACATATGACAATTCCTTCCAGACTGGCTTTACTTTTGGGTTGAGTGCTTTGTATGCTGCCTCTTTGACAGCCCATCTATATCGTTGGCTATGCATCAGCACTGTCATCATTGATCCTCTTGTGGTGAAGCCTACCTCACGGCGAGAAACCGCTGGGCACGCGGACTTTCTGCCAGAAGAAACGCGTTCCAGAAAACGAGCTCAGTAGAGCTAAGGATGCGCGCTGCTAGACGTGCGGGAGAGCGTCTTTGGGTGAGGGCTGCAATACGAGGAAGATGAACGACGTCGACGCCAATGCCCAAGATGCTCATGGACGTGCACGTTGCGGCGCGGCAACGACTGTCTGCTGAAAGATCCTGCCGACAGTTTGGACGCGCATCATGTGATGGGAAATCAGGGGCACGTGCATTTGCGAGCATGAATATACTATGAACTAGTGCGCCGTCCAGTCAGTCAATTGTGTTTTTGGCGTTGGCTTTTTGCGATGTTTGTAAACGAATACATCTCAGCCTCCACTAACAGGTTCAATCATGCAGCGGACATATCTTCAGCGTCCCTTGCCGCATTTGGCTCAGGAAAGTTCGTCGCCCTCTGGGACACACAAGTGCGCCTGAGTTATACCCTGCGCTTTATCCTAGTTCTTAACATCCGTACACCGCAGGATTCTGCTGACAGAGGAGTGTTTGATACACTTCCCGGTCATTCAGGCCTCTTGACTTGTGTCAGGTTCTTACGAGATGATCGGATCGTCAGTGCGGATGATACAGGAGCACTGAGGCTTTGGAGATTTGCGGATTCCAAGGCATGACTGTTATTTATGTACATCTTTTCACTATGTCACTGAATAACTATTGGTTTAAATTCTGTCTATGTGCTGTCTAGTGGACCACCGTGTGTGCCATCCAGGCTCATCCAAAAGCCGTCTCCGCCCTTGGGGTGCATCCAGATTCAGGATGCCTAGTCACTGGTGCATCCGACTCGAGCCTGACAGTGTGGTCGGTCAATGAGTCAGGTGCGCATCCTTACAGACTCATTCGTCTTGTGTCCCTTGTCGCTGATGTTTTGAACATAGATGAACTGACTGAAACACAGAGTATCTCCCTGGAAAGCCGATATCCTTTGTCTATTGAACTTGCTACACTTCCACAAAGCAATGGTATGACATGTTAAGTCAAGGATCTTAGATCAGAAGTTGATGTCCCTCAAAGCAGTACTTGTTCTTGCGATTGCAGGAACAGACAGAAGCATACAGCTATTTACCCGGTCGGAGACCTCAGTACGAGATTTTTTCATAATTAGTTGTTGATTGTCGTAGCTCATAGCATTTCAGTTCGTTCCGGCTGCGACACTCGCCGGTCATGAAGACTGGGTTCGCGGTCTTTCATTTCGACCATCTCCCGGGCCCTCTGACCCTCTTATTTTGGCCTCCGGCTCGCAAGACGCGACAATACGTCTATGGAATATCGAGCCGATTATCAAAATCGAAGCCCACGAGGCTGACCCGGACACCCTAAGTGATGACCTGCTAGATACTTTTGAAGCGTCTCTTGGCGAACTTGCGGAGGCGGAAGAAGGCGGGCGACAAATATCACTCAAAAAGCACATACTCACTGTGAAGGACAGGTTCGCCCATTTCTCTGCTCATAACGGCATATTTCTCATTGGTCATAGCCCTACCCAATTCTCAGTCACCTTCGACGCTCTCCTGATAGGCCACGAAGCAGGTGTTACATCTTTATCCTGGAGGCCCCAATATTCGTCCACTCTCTCAACGCCCACGCTCCTCTCAACATCGACTGATTCTTCTCTTATACTTTGGTCTCCTTCCCCCATTCCCACCAGCAACCTTGAACCTAATGCTGCGTCCGCATTGTGGATTAATCGACAACGATTTGGCGATGTCGGTGGTCAGCGTCTGGGCGGGTTTGTTGGAGGTCGTTGGGCGCACGCGGGTGCCGATGTGCTTGCCTGGGGCTGGTTAGGCGGGTGGCGCCGCTGGCGATGTACGTCTTTTAGTTCATTGACTAATGGTGAGTCGACTGTGGAGGACGAAGTATGGGTCGAAGCTGGTGGAATATCCGGTCACGCGGGTGCTGTACGCGGAATTGCGTGGAGTCCTGGCGGGGACTACGTCATCTCGGCAGGGTATGCAACTACATCTTCGGCCTTGTCTTCGTTCTTCTGACTCGCCGCTCCCGATTTAGATTGGATCAGACGACACGGATTCATGGTGCTATTCCTGTTCAGGTCATTGACAGATCGGTTCCATCTTGGCACGAGGTCGGCAGGCCGCAGGTGCATGGTTATGATCTGGTCGGCGTTGCGTTCCTCGATCCTCTGCGATTCGTGAGCGTCGCGGACGAAAAAGTTGCACGGGTGTTTGAGGCACCGCGTGGATTTGTACATATAGTCAAAAGCCTTGGCGTTGCTGATCTCGCTGTTGAAGAGGTACGTTTTCTTTATGTTCAATTCATCAGCACCCCGAATGACTCCTTGACTCTCGTGATGTTCCAACGAACCAGAACGCGCATCCAGCCAGCGCGAGCGTTCCACCCCTTGGTTTGTCGAATAAGGCCATCAGCGATAGTGAGTTCTACGGTTCGCGGTCCTGGGACCCAGGACCTCATCCCGAAGTCAGCGAATACCCAGATCATAGTTGTGGGATCCGCGACCTATGACAATAAACTTTTAAGGCGCCCATTTGAAGGAGAGTTAGCCGCTATGACGTTGTGGCCGGAAGTCGAGAAGGTATTTGGACATGGCTATGAGGTATGGTGTCTTCCCTTCTCTCATCTTATTTTGGCACGAGCATGACTTTCATATATGTAGTCGATCACCATCGCCGTCTCGACTTCGCGGAGGCTCATGGCGACCGCTTGCAAGGCGACAACACCCAAACACGCTGTTGTTCGCGTCTATGACACGGAGAAATTCCAGCCGATCGGTGCACCGCTTGAGGGTCACGTACTGACTGTCACGCGTATTGCTTTCAGTCCAGATGACCAGCATATCTTGACAGTCTCTCGTGACCGTACTTGGCGGTTGTTTCGTTCAGAACATGGCAAAGGTAAGATGGCGGTTGTGCACCTTGCATCACTGCTGATCGTCTGAACTTTTCGGCGTGTACCTGATTCTTATTGTGCACAGGATATGTTCCCGTAGCGGCAGACAAGTCGCACACACGCATCATCTGGGACGGCGCGTGGTCTCCAGAAGGAGATATCTTCGCGACGGCATCGCGCGATAAGACGGTTCGTCACTATTACGGAAGCTTCCGAGGGTATCTTGTTGATAGTAAGGTATCTCAGGTGAAGGTATGGCGACCCAAGAATGCTCAGCGGGACCAATGGGCAGCCGTAGCAACATTGAAGCTACAAGACGCTGCTACGGCTGTTGCGTTTACACCGCAAGACCAAGACGGGTAAGACACTGCTGAAACCTGCTTGATAGTTCTCAAATCGCTATGTAGCCGGGTCCTTGCTGTTGGTTCGGAGACAGGAGAAATTCTGATATATACAAATCTGCCTGGCGCCACTGACTGGCATTTGTTTTCGACAGTTGAGAAGGGGTAAGTGAGATGACAAATCTTGGTCTTCCATTGACCATTGATGAACATGACGACATTTAGAATAGCCCATATCGATCACATCTACGATTTATCGTGGCAACCGGGTAGGAGGAGAGGACAGAGACAGCTCGCGAGTTGTAGTGAAGATGGTACATTGAGAATATTGACAGTCCAGTTAGGAACAAATTAGAACTCAGAGTCAGGAAGTCATGAGAGAGAAAAGTCGAGGGATTATACAGTGTGCGAGACGGGGGTCAGTGGCCCCGAGCAGTAAGTAGCAAGTAGGGAAACAGTTTTCGGTTAGGATGGGTCATGAGAAGGGTATAGAACAGAATGCGCAAAGCGACTTGATATAATAGCACGTAAGCAAAGAGGGCCGAGATAGCCAGCAATCAAGAGTGTGGATATGCATTTAGGGATACAAGAAAGTCAGGAACGTCAATTTAAACAATGTCACGAAGGTTAATGGGGACTTCAGGCTATGAGCACAAATCAATAAAGGCTAGAAGCGTGGTCATAAATTACACATACGCATTTGATCCTGGAACGAATCACGGGTAAGATAAGCTGCATGTTAGAAATAAGACGACCCAACTTACTTATAGAAGCATTCTATGGAACGAAGCATTTCAACATCACCACCTGTAGCGGTGACGAAGTTGATGATGACCCCCGCACGAGAGTGGCTAGGAGCGATGGCTGGGGCAACACTGGAACAAAGATAATGGAAACTAGAAAATATCCAAGAAAGAGGAAGCTCTTACCGATGCGCGTATTCCTCCACAGCCTTAGGGAGATCTTTTAATGAGTAGGACCCACCGTCAGAACCGACATTTCGAGCACGCATGGGGGGGAGGGGGGAACACAACATACCGTAGTTGATGACCAGTGGAATGTGAGATATCTCGGGTGCCTTGACTTGCACATCATACACAACCAGAACCTTTGTAACGACCAGCCGCATTGAGCCACTGGCAGTACTCCTGAAATTATTTAAAGCCGCCAACTTGGCGCCAGCATTCATGTCGCCATGCTAGGAAGTAAAAATGAGCATCGTATAGAGAGAGGACGTGACAATCGTACAAGTGGAACAGCCTCTAAGCCACGACTTGTCAGTTTGTATACCACGGATTCCAACGCTGTCATTCCGCCAACGTGTACGATGGCCTGGGATGCCTCGACATCTTCGAAAAGATCGCCCAGTGCGTCAAGCTTCCACTCGCGAGCTTGCACCGTTTCAGCACTAGAAGCACCTCGGCCAGAACCAATGATGCCAAGCCCTCCACCTGGAGTTGTGGACAGTAAATCGGAGCGGCCTCCCGCAGTAAAAGCGAGATAGAGGTAGAACTGGCGAAGGCCGCGGGCACCATGGCTTGTATCTGCTTGCGTGACATTTCCATCGCGGCGTACAAGAACGCGAATTGGTTCCCGGAGATGGATAGCAGTCGCCAGGTTAAGCACGTCTTGAGGGACAGTGTTCGAGAACAAAGCCGTTTGTCGCTCAAGTTGTGGGGCGGTGCCATTGGGTCCGTCCCCAGGGTTGGGGGACGAGGTTATGGGAGATGAGGTTATGGTAGAAACTCTTCTTGCAGGCACAGGAACCTGCTGGGTGCCACGGGGGGAAGTACTGACAGAATCGAGTGAAGACAACGACGTTTGAGATGCAGACGTAAAATTACTGAGAGGGGTACTGTTGCCTTGTGGGCGACTACGTGGCGGTGGTGGAAATAGCTTTACGATGTTGAAGATGAAATCATGAAGGTTTCGCGCAATCAATTGATCAACCTCGTCCAGAACGAGGAAGCGGACCTGAGAGGGATTGAGACCGTTCGGTGCAGTGAAAAGCGCGTGAAGCTTCTGGGGCGTGCCACAAATAATGTGGGGCATACTCTGCTGAAGCAAACGAAGCTCATGGCTTAGATCGCCGTTCGCTGAGGGAGACCCGACTCCAAGAGCAGATCGAATACCAATAGGTCCACCTAAGTCACGAATCATCCGCTGTGCCTGTGTTGCCTGATCAACAGTCGTTGAAACCATCACCACAATTGGGCCAAGATGAGCCGGGCGACCCGCCGTGTGAACCAGTGCAACATGAATAGCAGGGATCACATATGCTGCAATGCGTTCCTGAGTGGGAGGGGCCTGGGCAATAATATCCGCGCCGCGAAGGAGAAATGGCAGAGCTCGTTGTTGAATCTTATTAGGCGGCCCAACACTGAATCGCGCCGTTAATACTGACGGAAATAAAGTCTGACAATTGCACTAACCCAAATTTGGTCAACGACCTTAGCAACTCAGGCGCAAGAGCTAGTTGGTCCCACTTGGAAAGCGCTGGCCCGGCCGCATCGCGAGGCGAAGCCCCGATCACCTCAACAACCTAACTGATGATGAGTGCCGACAAGTTACAGGGAATGAAGAGAACGTACTCCAGATGAGTCACGACGTATCAAAGCTGCAGAAGATCGACGTTTATCGCGGATGAGACCGTCTGCACGACCGAGAGGTGGTACAACACCATCGGAAGGACGACCGGAAAAATCAAGACTGCCTGCAGACCAAGTCCTCATCGGTGGATGAGGTGAACGAGGTGCCCCCCGACTGGGCAATCCATGGCCCAAGAGTCCACCAGGTAAAGGGTGAGAAAGCATCTGGTCGGAAGGCACATCCATTTGTTGAGATCCGAGACCAGCCACATGACTATTTCCAAGAGTGGATGTGGCATTTTGGATGTGTTGCTGAGTTTGCAAAGCAAGGAGTTGACCCACAGACGACGTGAGAGTATTGAGCCGCTGGGAAATCTGTGTGATATCATCGGATGCTTGATTCGGGGCCAATCCACCTGAAACAGAACGTCTAGGACCACCTAGACCAGGAACACCAAGGCTGGATGGTGCAAATGGATCCTTAAACTCAGGTTGTGCGTTGAAACTAAAAGAACGTTCGACAAGTAGATCAACCTTGCGGTGGACATCTCCAAGGTCTCTCTGTATCTCTCGAGTTGAGCGTTCGCAGCGATCGAGGCGATCCAGAATGTCATTGATGACTGGTGAAGCCCTGAGCTGCGCCTCAAAAGTGGAAGAGTGGTCCATGCTTGATGCGAAGTGACTACCAGAACCCAGCGAAGATACCGGGGACGAAGAAGTAACCATGACACTGTGTCCGAAATGTGAACGTGAGTTCTGGATGTTGATAGACGGAGCCAAGCCACCGTGGCGTAATGACGTTCCACCATTCCCCATGGCGCCACCACCGGAAGCCAACGATCCAAGGTCGAGAATGCCCACCCCCGAGCTCGTTTCCTCCAATCTAGGCGAAGCGTCAAGACTACTAGAAAGGCTGTTTTCCCTTGCAAGTCGATGTCCGAGAGCGTATGACTTGTCACCCTCATGAGAACGTGGTGCTGGCGACTGACGCATCCATTCGGAAGTTGGTGGTGACTGCTGAAAACGAACTGGGCCTGTCTCACCAGAGTCCGTAGGAGGACTAGGCGACGATTTCACTGAACGATATTCTGAAGGCGAGATAGAGAATGAAGACAAGGAGGCATGGTCTTGATCCCGAAGCCCGGACATCGTAAATCCCATACCAGGAATTCCTTCAACTTCGCTGGCGCGAATTCCTCCAGGGAAAAACGGCATCGATGTGGGATTTAGAGCGGCACTTTTTGCCATGATGAGTCGAGACTTAACGACGTTCGGTCGGCACGATGGCAACAGACGCTGTCAGCAGCAGTGACGGTCAGTGCCAACGAAATAGAGGTAGAAAACTCTGACCACCAGGAACAGTATGGAAGTTCTCACCTCAGAGGCTTAAGAACGGAAAGTAGGCTAGTCAGATCCCATGTGCAGGCAATGGGATGACTGGCGAAGACGAGCAGCTCAGATGAGCTGGTTGTCGTCTGGACAGTGTCGGTGCCTCTCGTAAGCCGTGGGTTTGGATGTGGCGATGGTGTCAATTGCCTCAAGCGCTCATACAAATAGATCGCTCGCTGTCTTTTGGTCTTATTGATAGCAGAAGAACCCTATTTGCAGCGTGCGCTCATGGTTTGTTATGAACAGCCTGATAATCAAGTAGAAGAAACGAGTGTGTAAATATAACCATATAATCAACTGAAAGTAGGAGTGTGGCATTTATCCCCGACTGAAAGAGGGAATCGAGAATGATAGAAATAGTGATAGCTATTGTAGACTGTCGGTCTGCTTAGTATATCAGAGTACAGTTTTGAATGTTGGGAACGATAGATTCATGATCCGTAATCTCGAGCTCCGCCGAACGGGAGGATCAGGCAGCGCTGCGGATGTGGTCTCGGAAGTGATCAGTTCCGTTTCCTCCCTGGCGAGGGGAATTCTAGAAAGCTATGAGAACAGGTTGAATGGCGCGATGTATCGCCCGAAACGTACGTGGGTATATTGGCTACTGGATTCAAGCGCGCCTTTATAAAGCTTGAGACCTCAGGTAGATCATACACGGTCGGACAGACCTGTATAGGTGACGCCTTCATTCCCAACTTCTGCGTACGTAAGGTGAGGTAGTTAGGACTGACCATGATATTCATGCCGAGGATTTTAGTTCCAGAAAGTCTGAGCGCACGGGCCACAGCACCCGGGCGATCGAAGAAGACGACAGCATAACGGCTGCTGGATTCATGGCACGAATCTCTGGCAGGTGCCGCAATGACACTACATCTGATTTCTACTCTGAGAACGTTACGGACTTGTGAGAAATGCTCCAGCAGGTGGTCCCGAGTGACCTCTGGGTGCAACTGGAATAGAAGGACGTTAACCAAACATATATTTCATCCACGACTGTATGGCTCACCGCTCCAACAAACACAAACGTCCAGATAGTACCTTTCTGCCTATTCCTCACTACAGCCCTCTCCTTAGTAGCCTGACGATTAGAATCTGCTATCTTTGAGAGCTTCACGGTCTTAACGCCTGATCGACAGCGACGGGGCTGTTTTTGTAACTTGGATGGCTTGTACAAATTGGACCCCCTTCCTCCAGCACCCTCAGGTTGAGTATTTACCTGCGAGAAGTTGATTGCTTTAACAGAGTTTATGGCAGAATCAACTTACGGCTGGGTACGACTGTACGGAGTTTGTGCTCGAGTCAGGAGTCAGACCAGTGGGTGCATGAAAGCGCGCCATCTTGCGTAATAATAACGACGAATAAGCACGTGTATGATGGACAAAACGCTAAGATATGTTGAATGTGCTGAGCATGTAGCAACGGATTGCATTTATATGCCAGTGCCACCTCAGCCCGCTTTGCCTGTCCAGGAAGAAGTCGCTTTGCTAAGGCATATCCAAGACAGGGACAGATCCGCTCGGATAGAACATGGCAAGTGATAAAGCGAAGAAACACTTCATCTTTTTGGAAAGCGGCCAAAGCGAAGGATCATTGGTGGCAATCAGATACAGTAACCTACATGAATTACAATAAAGAAAAAACACAAAATCTACGTACACATACGCCCACACTCATGCCAAATGTCCCAGTATGGAAGTCCGGAATGGCCACTGGCAACAAGCCCAAGTTGATCATTCGGACAAGCGCTACGTCACTTGGAAAGACACGTATGGCCACTACATCTATTTCTGCATATCGGAGCATTGTGCGGGAGTTTAACAAAGCTGTGAGTCTCTGAATATCTCTATACGAACTACTCGGATGCTCATCTTTGCGAAGTCGATCTTCCACAGGCCGAATCGGAACAAGGCCATCCCTTCTAGTTTTCGCACTATATTTGAGCGATACACACTTGAGCCGACGAGCTTTGACTATGACATTCAGAACGTAATCCTATTCATGCGGTCCCAGAGAATGCACAAGGTACGGCTTACTTCTGTAAGACGGCACGAACTAAAACCTTGTGTTCTGCAGAACCTCCTAGAGCGATATAATCCCTTAATCGACCTAACAGCGGAAGAGCGGATAGAAGCCACGGCTCGCCGCGTTGGCCTGAACATGCCCATTACTCCAACGGGTGACAGGACAGAGTGACATGCCATAGTCATTTTATGAGAGTACTCACCTACGATAAATCAGCGACTGGTTAATAGGTATACTTTTTCAGCGGCAGGACAATTATCATCACATGGTTTACTTTTGTGATAGTCTGCATACCACTATGGAGCAAGATATAGGCTATGTTCTACTCAAATCGATCTCTTGGTGGATTACGTTGCTGACCTCAGAAGGCAGTCGTTCGATCAACTTGGATGGCAGGCCACTGGCAGTGGCAATCTCTTAATCTGGATCTGAATGACCCGGCCACTTCGATTTCTCGGTGATATGATGATCGGAGTTTCCTGAACGACGCATCGTTTATGGGTCTCTCTTAAACGTAGTCCTCTTCACGCTCCACAAGCAAAAGAATTCACCGTCCAGTAATATGGCGGACTTTCAGATCAGTTCTATCATCTTCGAAGACGACTGTCGCCGTTTTTGGCGCGGGTTGTCCGCTGCGTCTGGTGGGCTTGTGTACAGCGTAGTTGAGACTTACTTAATGATGCTCTTCGACAGACATACCCACATATAGTGGACGGAAGGCATGTGGCCTAAGTGTGATGCTATGTCTTTGGCAACACCGGAGGCCTTTCAGGCACGTCCAAGAGAGAGAGAGAGAGAGAGAGAGGTCATTCTATCCCTACCGCCGTGAAAAATGCGTTTCGCTTATAATTACCAGTCGTCTACCGTCTCCAATGAGGCGATGCATGTGTCTCAAGGCCCTTGCTGCAGAGCCAAACGCAGCTCACCTATCTTTGGTCCGACTGTCATTCCCTACATTCAGGAATGAAGTAGCGTCCAACTCTGCCTTCACGTTAATTGCACCAAATGTGGATGGGCTTAGCCAACCGACCTCGATAGTGTGACCAAAGAGAGAGATTCCAGAAGGAGACATGCGGTTCCCTGATTATCGACCTCGGATATTAGATTTTCGACGTGTTGTGCATGTCGGCATCCTGCAATTATTCAGAATACAACACCTCGCTTTTGTGTCTCACTGTAAGGGGAACTGAGGAACTGATTATTACGGAACCGTTGATCCCTTCAAGGATCTCCCGTAATGTTCAAAATGTGGCGCACTACACGTCCTGGCGTTGTTTGGTTCCAGAATCAGGGCTCAGAAATGAATGGGTCTATTCAGCTGCATCGTTCGTGAGGGATGCCAAAGCTCATGCCCGGAGACAAGGGGACGGCAAGACCAACTTTTTATTCCTGGGACTATGCAAGGACATACTGTCACACATATTGAAGTTTAGATATCACACCGGTAATAAAACTGATAATGGTGGAACAGAGATAGGGAAATTAGGTGGTTTGTATAGAGTCGTGGAAAGCCTGATGGTACCGATAGTCTATAGGAGAATATGTGGCGACACAGGATCATGTAGCAACGCTGAGAAAGCAGTCAACATTGACATGGGCTAAAACAATACACATTGACAGAGTCATACCCTATAGATTTGTTTTTCCCTGTGCCTCTGCCTTTAATCTTTCCTGAATCTCCTCCCATGAATCCTCCAACACGCCCAAACTCGGGTTGGCCGCGTTATCAGTCCCATAAAGTGTGTCGAAGACCTGTATGATTCTCTTGTCCGAGCCCTGCAGCTTG
Organism: Albatrellus sp. MG142; assembly: GCA_003314695.1. Taxonomy (NCBI): domain Eukaryota; kingdom Fungi; phylum Basidiomycota; class Agaricomycetes; order Russulales; family Albatrellaceae; genus Albatrellus; species Albatrellus sp. MG142. The sequence goes on from QLPM01002821.1 coordinate 20,149, forward strand.
AACTTTTCCTCAATGTCCCATTCCTCGGACTGGCCATACTTTGGTACCGAGCGGCGCTTGGATACTTTAGCGCGTAGGTCCGCAAACGACAAGAATTGGGGAGCCTGGATTGGGCTGACAGTAGGTTGGATGGTGAAGGCATGGTCGATATATCTGTCCAGGTTTTCCGGTGTGACGAATGAGTTGGACTGATGGTAGAGGGAGATGAGGGCGCGCAGCTTTGCCTGCGATGCTACGGACTCGGGGCGGGCAGGGTTGGGCTGTGAGGAGACATATCTCCTGAGCTGAGGAGTCCGTCGGGCTATATAGCGCGCCACGGATGCAACAGACATTTAGTCAGAGGAAAAGCTGACGCCAACTTGTACAAAGCCCTGTACCGTCGACAGACTTGAGGAGTTGCTTCACTGGCAGTCTGGTGGCGGGTGAGCGCTGACCCCAGGAACCCTGGTAAGGGCGGAATCACAATAGAATTTCTGTCACTCTCGGTCTGTGATCGATCACGCAAATAATAGCGATGTAAGCTACCATGGCAGCAATGTACTGCGTCGGTAATAGTACTAGGTACAAGGTGTAGCACAATGATAACAGTACCAGAATAGCCTACAGCGACGGTTTGAAGCCATGCTTCTCGAGCAGGGCATTCTCCTTTTTCTTCATCACTGCAGCTTTCTTGTGAAGCTCTGGAGCTCTCCTCAGCTCTCGCTGTCCTATTTGCTGTATATGAACCTATGATACGAGACATTCAATGCATATTATTTAGGCGTAGTGGTTGATGCTACTGACCGCATCGGGACCCTGAGAGATTTGTGGTCAGTCAATCGCTCTGCGCAACAGGAAAGAAACGTACATCTGCGATGCGAAGCGTTCGGAGCCCTGCCCACAAGCCCGCAAGTTCTGAGTCCTGACTAACACCTTCCGCACCGAAGGTTTGGATGGCACGATCTACCACTTGGAGAGCCATCGAGGGTACGACGAACTTATCCATATCCCGAATTTAATTTGAGATAAATTGGATACTGAAGAAAATCAAACCTTAGCGATGCCGATTTCTTTGAGGGCACCTTTTGCTTTTAATTTGTCAATCTAAAGAATTGAGAAAGTCATCGAGGAGGTCATCGAGCACACCGAGCAGTGGGTGCGGTGAAGACAGACAGACCTGCAAGGCTGCACTCAACACGAGCAGGCGCGCAGACTCGATTTCTGCCCGGGACTTTGCTATGTCAGCAGTTACCGTTCCTACGGCCAGGGCTGAGTAATTGTTAGAGCGGCAAGCATACGTCACCGACCATGCTCATACAGGAACTTTCCGAACGTCTTCCGTGAAGGGTCAGTCACCCGACGAATCATGGTGTCTAGTGCGTGCTGTGCAGCACCTATTGAACGCATGCAGTGGTGGATGCGCCCGGGTCTTCCCCGGCCTTCAGACAGCGACATCACAAGAAGTGTACGACAAATACTCACCCAAGTCGCCCTTGAATGATCTGACGCTAGCGGTCAGAGACGCACACCAACCGAGGTCGTAAATAAAGCATACCTCGAATCCCCGACCCCAGCCAAGGACAAGATTGCTCAGCGGGACGCGCACGTTGTCGTAAACGACTTCGCAATGTCCTTCCGGCGCATCGTCGTAGCCAAAGACCTTCATGGCTCGCACTATATTTACGCCAGGCGCATCTGCGGGGACGAGAACCACGCTCTGCTGCTTGTGAGGACTCGGGTTGTTCGGGTCGCTTTTGCCCATAACGAGATGCACTTTCGTCCTAGGGTCCCCCGCGCCGCTGATGTACCTGTGCATAACATAACGTAGTCTCTGAGATACTCTCTCCAGAAAAGCCAGTTGGACATACCATTTGTGACCGCTGATGACGATCTCATTGCCCTCCTGGCGGAGAGATGTCTGGATATTCGTTGCGTCCGATGACGCCACTACGACCAAAGCTTAACGATCGAAAAGTGCACAACACAATTTAATTGCACGCACCAAATCGCTCCGTCATCGCGAACGCCGAACGAATCTCACCGTTCAAGAGTGGGACCAACCACTTCTTCTGTTGTTCCGGGCTGCCGTACCGCGCGAGCACCTCTGCCAAGGGCGCGGTCAACACTAGCACGCCGAACCCCCAGGACGTAGGATACACACCCATGTTCCCAGTATCGGGCGCGGAGCAGTTGACCGCCTCCGAGCCGATGTGCCCAGCGCGGCCAAGGACCTCTGCCATCACCGCATACTTGCATGTCATGTGTCAGTGCCTCGAGGGGCCATGCGTTGCAAGGAGGCCTTACCTCCAGGTTGGTGAGGGGGACGCCGAATTCGGGATAATGGGCCTTGCTGAGGAAAAGGTTCCAGAGCCCGAGCTTGCGCGCCTTCGTCTTGACCTCCTCCACAATGGGGATGACCGTCTTCCACCGCTTTACAGGGTCGGTCGGAAGTTGAGCATGGGCGAGCTTGATAGCAGGCTGTACTTCCTCCTGCCCATCACCTTTAGAGTGAAATTCGTGAACACCGGAGCGAATCGCACCTCAATGAAGGCTATGAGTTTAGCCAGAGTCTCCTTCGCGAATGGCGAGAATTTGTCCTCCACCTGCACCGCACTGCGTCAACAATTCGCCTCATGACTTCTCTCTCGGGCTCCCAGACTTACCATTGCCCATGATGACGGAGAGGTTAGGCTTTCGATAGGATGGCTGGCCATAGTGATGAACAGCAGGGTCATTTGTCGCGAGAGTACCCCGGTCCCATTTATATGGACTCCTGGACCGGCATCCACATACCCGAGTATGACTGCATTAGGTATCCGTGCCAAGTTACTTTGGACCCGCCTGCAACACTGCAGCAACAGTACTACCATAGCTCATGGACGAAAGAAAAAACAAACGCGTAACTCCCCAAATGTATGGACGTATCACGCCTCATTTGACCCCAGAGGCAATAGTCCGTGAAAGTATATCATTATGTATGTCAACTAAAGTACCCTCATGATGCGTACGAATACAAAATGTCTTGCTTACGACATACAACCAACGGCCTCGTCACAAAAAAAAAAGAAGAGCGTGTCCATACGCATAACATTACACAGCAAACTGGTCATACCTATACCTTGTGGAACAAAAAACCGCAAATCAGGAATTAGATACAACAAACTCGTACAGGCAGGCACTAATATCATGTTTGCCCAAGACGCGTCTCCGAAGATAGATCGGCTAGGCTGAACGGGATCTCTGGGTCGAACGTGAAAGCACCAACATCAAAGCCCTGCCCGGCAAGGTCCTGTTCACCCGCAAGCGGGTACCCCTCCGAGTCGAGGTTTCGTATGTAATCGAAGCCGCGGAAGGGTAAACCTGGCGTCGGGAACGTCGACGAGGGCAGTGCGGAAGACAGCCCGGAATTGCCCAGCTGCGGAGTGTCATCGTAACCGAGGAATGCAGGGTTAACAGTGGTGGGTGTGTCCTGCTGCACGCCGGAGAACAAATTCCCTGATGTGCCAGAGAACAGGCCCAAATTGCTGGGGTCACTGTCGTGCGTTCCCCAATGGTCTGTGGGCCCCGAAGAGTATGCATTCCGGGGAAGCGCATAGTCGTAGTCGTACTGGGAAGGTGATGGTGCCACGTTCAAAGGTGAGGCAGGAGTGTTCATGGATCCATACGAAGGCGTGGCAGCGACCTGCGGACTACGGTCTAGCGGAGGCTCGACAAGAGATACAGGAGGAGAGGGATAGCTGCTCTTCTGAGACGTAGGCGAACTATGGGGACTCAGGTTCGGACGCCCATTGAATGACAGTGGGAAGGAGAGACGATAGGGGTGTGAAGACCCTGGCTCAGCAAGCCCCTCACTCTCGTCATGTCCGCGCTTTCTCGAGGTAGATCTTGCCCGGGCAGCTGCAATTAAGTGAGAAAGCGCACAATGTGGGAACGTGTCCAGTAATGGCACTTACACTCAAGACGCATGGAGAAAGAAGACTGAGGTGGCCGTGAAGCCCGAGCCGAGTCTGGAGACAGAGTTCGTCCGGCCTTCGGTTTATTCCTAAATAGCCGCCCAGAGGCCGACGAAGGTGTCGTGAACGAATGCCGCCGACCTTTGTGGTCATACGTCGCAGGCGGAGGTTGTGGAGCATTGGTGGTGAACGCAGGTGCTGGCATTCTGGCTCCATTCTGCACACCGCTGCTACTGTGCCCTGATTGTGATGACTGGATAGCTTCTCGGGCTGTGTTGGCGAGCTCGGAAAGCAGTTCCTTGCATTTGCGTGCCCCAGGCCACGAACCCTCCCACGACTCCAACGCGGTGAGACAGCTCTGTGCCTCTTCCATGGCAGCTCCAGCAGCTTTCGATTCCGTGACGTGCATGGCGTATATCAGAATGATGACCGAAGAGCTGAACAAATGCTGAATAAAGAATGCGAGGTGATGGGAGGGAGGTACGACACTCTTGATGAATGGAGCAAGTCGGATGCATGCGCGCGCTGAGGAGACGGCCTTCGCAGTCGAGCGGGGGACGATAGGCTGGTCACGCTTGACAGGTAGAAGATTCCGGTGGAGTGCAGTCAAAACCGAATAGTAGTGACTACAGAGGACAGCGCCCATAGACACCTGACGCTCGCTAACCGGATTGGATTTGAAAACGACAGGCAAGTCTTCAAGCCACTGCGTCAACTCCTTATCCAGGGATTCCACATCACGTTGCAGCTGTGCGCGCCTTTCAGGTTCTAGGTTGTCCCTACAGTGGTCGAGGCTGTAGACCTGGCGCATAACCCGGCCCGCTATGCCGTACAGCGATGCCAGACAGATGAAACCCTTCATTAGAGAGGGAGATTCCGTCTTCATCGGGGCACCTGCAAAATATTCGGAGAGATTCTCGTCATCGACATCAACGGGGAGTTCAATGTCGCAGTCAAAGTCATCAATGCCGAGAGGGCGGCCAAGAGCAAGCGCCAGCATACGATCCAGCGTGTAAACACCCCACCAAATCTTACGGCGTGTTTCTTTCTCGGCAGGGGAGATAAGTAGGCGACGAGGCGAACGCTGTCCAATATATGTAAGCGCAAGGGCAAAGGAAAGAAAAAAATGACATCAAAAAAAATTTACATGTAAACCCAAATCTTGCGCAGCACGCACAGCCTGGCCGGTGAGGAGCCACGCCTGAGGAAGGCAGTTCACAGAACATAGGAATGAAGATGCAAGGATGAAGCATTGGACATGCGCCACTTGAATAGAGGCGTGACTGATATAATGCAGAATCAAGGCTCTGCGTTTGATACAATGTAAGTTGTTGAGACGCGGTGCAAAACACGTATAGAGGTTACGCATACCGTTCATAGTAAACCATGCCCATGCCCCCATCGTCATTCGTATCGCCTTTCAGGCGTGGGTCGTCGACTAATTGGGCTGCGCAGGCAAACATGGCAAACACGAGAGCGATGAAGGCTGTTTCAGAACGGGCGAGGTGGAAATCGTGTGTGTGGTCCATGAGGTACTCATACTGTCGCATAAACGTCGGCTTGTCTATGACCGGAATGAGGAAATGCAGCCTAGAAAAATACGCGTCGACCTGATCGCGGCGAGCTCGATGTCAGACATATGCGGATAGTGCGGGTCTGACCCACCAGCTTGTCTGCCAGATCCCGCTCAGGGTACTCCACTTCCTCTGGGCCGGGTAGCGCGCGTACCTTACCAAAGAAAACGGAGGCCGGAAAATACAGCTTGTTAGCGCTGGGCCCAGGACCGCTTGGGTCATCGGACATGGGTGATACTCGGTAACGAGGGGACGATGTCGCAGCACGGAAAGACTGGATGAGGGACATGGTGGACGAACCGCCGATCCAGCGCATGTGGCCGTGCTCGTCGAGGGTGAGTTGGCCAAGAGAATCAGCGACATCGTCCTCTATCTTGACGGATGACGACGAGTCAGGGGTAGAATGGTTATCGGCGGTGGAAGACTGAGAGCCACTTCTGTCCATTGCGGTCTGTATCGCAGAAGCGGTCGACGCAGACGGATCCGAGCCCGAAGCGACTGGGGGGAGAGAGATGCCGGATGAGCCATCTGCTGCGGGCTGCGTGAGTCCGAGCTGCCCAAGGGCGGGGGCGATTTGGGAAAAGAGGGATTCCATGTGGAGGAGACGTGTCTCTAGCTCCTGTACATAGCTACCAATGCGTGGTCAGAGTGTGGGGTCAGATATTAAATAAAAAAATTAAAATAAAAGCAGGGAGCTGACTGTCTGCTAAGAGCGGCCCTGTCCTTCGTCTGGAGCCAATTGCACTGGGAGCTGGAAGAGGCACACTGGGAACAAGTAGGCTCGTTGCCATCGCACTTGATCTTCTTGCGCCTGGGAGAGGGTGAGGAGGGGGACAGACGGGAGAGGAGAGGGAGACCGACCTGCAGCTCTCACAGGCGCGCCACACCCTTCGTCTTTGGAGCTGGACTGGACGCTGGCCACCCGCGTCCTGGGGGGGCTGGGTATCTTCAACACGCTTCTTCTTAGTATGGTGGGTCATTGGGGAGAGGGGGGCGTCCTGGAGAGCCATATAAAAGGAGGAGGAGCGAATCGGGGTTCAGAGTGTTCCCAGTCCCGGTCCCATACACCGCCAGGCCCTGCCTTTGTCATCCGATCACCATATCCGGTCTTTCTCTCCCGCTTCCCCATTCCATCCCGGCTGTGTCTCGTCCCTTTACTGCAAAATACTCTCTTTCTCTGCAGTACACATTAACCACTCCTACCCATAATTCATCCGAGATTAATTTACCGTCTGCTTCCAGGCAATTTTTTTAGCCTGGGTTATCCACCTGGTCTTGGTCAAAGGGCATGTGGCCCAGTATCAAGGAAGTTGTCTTAGTGCGTTGGTGGCGTGGCCCATTCTTCCAGGCCCCAATTGTGGTAGTTCTAGCGGACAGCTCTGGCCACTGCTTCCAATTCATTGCTCAAGTGACTGCTAAACACGCTGACGTGCGCTTCGCCTCGGCACATGTGGCTTTCGTCTTCCGGCGCCCCGTAAGTGCACTCTTTTCAGGCCTGTCCTTTCTTCTAAGCGACACCGATCAAAGATCGTGTGGTGGGTAGAGGGAAATTAGACAATTGCGCCTTCGTGGGGAAATCCGCATAGCACGGTAGATCGAATGTACAGTTGTAAATTCTTCATCACGCCAAAATGTGTGTACGTATTTGGATCTGGCGTGACCTGAGAAAGTTTCTGCTTTGAGACAACCAACGTTCAGCACTGGGCCCTCGACCACTCCAGACCCAGACGCGCACTTCTCATGATCCATTCAATGCCTGACGAGGCTTCCACCAACCTCGATGCCGCGGTCACAGAGTCCACCTATGATGACAGTGAGGAGGCAGACTCAAAGGTGCGTGGCTTGCAGCCACACAGCAGTCCACCGTATATAGGCTTGACATGCCAGCTGTTTCTACATCCCAGGAGATCCTTCTCATGAAACAACGCGTCGAGGAGATGGAGCGGGAGGCTCAGAAGCTGCGCGAGCTGCAAGCTGCTGCTGCTGCCGAGAGTGCAAACGGTGACGGGGACCACGCAGGCGCAGACGGCTCTGTGCCCATGGAGGCGGAGGATGACAAGGCACTCGCCGACGGCCGGAGTGTCTTTGTCGGAAATGTGCGTTTTTCATTAAAGAACGACGCTCATCATGTCTCATTGTTCGATTCGATCCAGGTGGACTATGGTGCTACTCCAGAAGAGATCCAGGGACACTTCCAGGCGTGCGGGACTATTAACCGAGTCACCATTCTATGTGACAAGTTCACCGGACATCCAAAAGGGTTTGTTTTGCATTTCCGCAGAGGGTAGTGTCGTTGCCTGACAGTTGACTCCGTCTTACAAAAGATACGCATATGTGGAGTTCGCCGAGCCCGAATTCATCGACCCCGCGCTTGCGATGGACAACTCTCTTTTCCGTGGTCGATTAATCAAGGTAATCTCGGAATGGCCCTGATTTGGTGAACTAGTAATATTTAGATACGGTGTCCATCACCGTCGTTTCCAGGTCACCGCGAAAAGAACAAACGTTCCAGGATTCAACCGGGGACGAGGACGAGGAAACTACAGAGGTGGTTACAGAGGCGGACATCGTGGTGGCTACGGCTATAGCCCGTACAGAGGCTCTCGTGGCCGGTGGGTGGTTTGCTTTTCACATCGCCTCTGTCTTGCTGAGTCCTTTTGAACGGTAGTGGCCGAGGACGCGGGTTCTGAGTGACGGAATTTGGTCTAAGCACTTTCCGGCGTGTGTCGTTGCTATGTAATTCCTGCTTCGGTAGAGCGGAGCCTGGCCACTTCAAAATAATCTTTTACACTTCCTAGTCTCAGTTTTGTCTGTCATATTGTGTATAAAGTATAGTCGCTATGGAACTGCTGAAAAATAGTATCCAGCGAGGGCGAACGGAGGTGAAAAGTGACGGAGGGTACCGGCGGTTGCCGTTTGACCTCGACACGGCGCGTCTCATGTCCCGTTTGTGGACACCGTACCATACGCCGACCGCCATGCTCTCTAAATGTTTTCGAACACCCGCAAGGCTGATGTCTACATCGCGACCATCATACCCATACTCTAACGTCGCCATCATTCCTGCGCCACCGCCCGATGTACCACGAGAACGATTGCGCCAAGGCAAAGGCCTAATGGCCTACCTGCAGCAAACGCTGCCCACGCCGGACAAGCAGAAGCTTTTGTCGACGCTGTTCTCACGAAGACACCCTGACCGGCTCCTTCCCGGGTCGATCTTGACGGTGACGCTGGCGCACACGCCGCCGTCGTTCTCCGGCGTGCTGATCTCGCTGCGGCGGCGGGGCCCGGACACGTCGTTTGTCCTGCGGAACGTCGTGCAGCGGACGGGAGTGGAGATGCAGTTCTTTGTCAACTCGCCGCATCTGAAGGACATTGAGGTGGTGCGGAGGGCTGGAGACGGGAGCGGGAAGCGGATGAAGAACGCGAAGCTGTTCTACCTTCGGGACTATCCAGCCAAGATGACGGCGGCGTCGATGGGCATACGGGCGTGATGGTGGTTCTTTGTTTGCGCACGCGGCGGGCTTGTGGTGCTTACTGTCGTTGTTTCGGCGTGGGCTGGAT
>QLPM01002825.1:559-19844 GCA_003314695.1 Albatrellus sp. MG142
TGCTCGCCCATCGGGATGCGCGGCGGGCCCGAGTAGGAGAATCGCAGGACCTGTGCGGCGCCCCATGCGTTGTTGGCCTCGGGGGCGCCGGTCGGCACGGTAGGAGGCGTGGAGGAGTGCGATCGCGGCGAGGCGTGCGAGGGGGGCGTGTCGCTGACCAGAGAGGGCACCCGGACCGTTTCCTCCGTCTCGAACGTCGAGGCGTCGATGATGTGGAAGAGGGAGGTGTGCTGGGGGGGGAGGGGGAATGATGATGATGGATATAGCAATGCGGGAGAGGCATATAACCTACCTCGGTGAACGTCATTACTTCCCGCCCGCTGTGTCCGGCAGGGCTGAACTTGACGTTCCGCACCCCCCACCCGGGCGCTTTGTTGCCCGGTCTCGTCCAGTCCCAGCTGTCGTCGTACAACCAGCTGCCCACGCCACCCGTGCTCCGTGTGGCAGGAGGTCGCGTCCTGTCCGTCTGGTACACCTTGATCGGCTTCCAGCTGCGCACGTCCCAGACCGCTACCATTCCTTCCTGCGAGGCCACGGCGAATTTCGACCCGCATGCTGAAAATGCTGTCGAGAAGGACGCAGGGACGGCGTTTGACGAGTAGTACGGCATCTCGTTATCGAACGGTGGCAGAGAGAGCCTTGCGTACTGGGAAAATGTGATACGGGCGCCCCCGGTGATGCCGTGGAGATACACATGAGGCGAGTCACCGACGGACAGCAGCGTCCGGCCGTCGGGAGATATAGATGCTGCGCCAGGATAAGATACATACATCAATTTCGAAAAAGGGGGGGAACAAATCGACGCACAGTGGTTGACAGGAACATCAAGCCGAAGGGTACCCGCTTCGCTTATCCTTCGCGCTGGGCCATCCATACCCTTCGATCCCCGCACGTTGACATCGAAGAACTTGACTGTGCAGTCGTTGTTGCTGACAGCCACCCGCGGTTCTGCACTGCTTTCGTTCGATCGCGTCATGCTCAAAGACGTAAGGAAGACAGAGTTGTTGATCGATCCCGTTAGCGGGGTGTCGTACTGCCATAGTCGTCGCGTGCGCAAGCCTGGGCGTGGGCCAGCGTGACTACGAGCGGGCACGTCGCGAGACGAAGACGAGGACCGCCTCGCGTGGATCGAGAGGTGCAGCTCGGTGTCTTGACCCCCCGCGGCGAGGAGCCGCTCGTCCGAGTCGGGCAGTTGCATCGAAGCGATGGTGTTTGGGATAAATTCAAGCTTGACAAGTGGCGACGCAGACTGAGCCGATCCCACGCGACATGAGCACTGCCCCCCCGTTTGAGTCGCAAACGAGATGAACTTACCGAGGACGGGTCGGTGATGTCGCGTTCCATGATGCACTGATCGTGCACAAAGTTGACTGTGCCGCGTTCATCTGGGCAGATGACTAGGTCTCTCAGTTGACTGGGGGGGATGAGTCGGGACGGGTGAGAGCCAACAGGTCGTGGAAGACACGCACACATGGCCAATTGTCACCGGCTGCTGGACGATATGGGTTGGTTCAGAGGAAAGGAGCATCTGCGTGCGAGCCATGGCTGGAGACAGATGCAACCGTTCGAATGGCGGCGGTGGAGTGAAGCCTCAGAGCTGGTTGGTCATGCAGAAGGCAGACAGGGTGTTGGAGAGCAGTGCTGGTGGGTTTGCCAGCTCCTGCGTGTGAGGACTCGGATTCCGGATGACTCGCGGGCCGACTGGACTGCTGGACGAGGAAAGGATTCCCCACAGCGACAAGCGATCAGTAAGTGGTCGGCAGATGGTGCACGAAGGGGCAGCAATAAAAAGCAGAGCAAGATAAGGGGGGCAGAGAAAGGCGAGGCAGCAGGGTGAGCAATGGCGAAGAGGAGGCAGATACCCATTTACATTGTGATTACAGTTATAAAAATGCGGAGCGGGGGTCTGAGCTCGATCCGGCCATTGCCGCCCAGATTATCGCTGTTAACCCCTTACATACAGTGCATTACGTCATCACTGTTTCCCCACATATCATGTGATTTATATATACCCTCTCAATCGGTAGCCCAGGGCCAGAGCATCTGTGGTCTTTGGCGGGTCCCCCCTCGCCCCCCGGCCCCGCTGTACTTTTCTAAGATCCGCGGCAGTTCACCTGGCAATCTCTCGGAGCCCCTCCGACGTTTAGCCGCCATAATGTGCGCCGCAATAATATCTGGGAAACACCTGGATCGATGGAACTGCCTGGACCATACGAGATGTTTCAAGAACTCAAATCCATATTATTCGCTTTGCTAGATGACGTCTATCATTCTCTCTATCACTCCATCACGGTTATGATCACAACTCCCGGCAGTTCAATGTTGACCCGGATGACACGACCTTTGAACAGCCCTGCTTTTTGTGGTCCCCACCAACGTGATGACAGTGAGTCATCCTGAAAAAGGTGCGATAGTTGCTGTGAACAAATGGCTAGATGCAGCTCTGTTTCTTTTCATTGTTCACGGCTTTGCTGTAAAAACACATTACGTACTGCCTTTCTCAGGACCTGTTTTTGTGTAAGACTTGACGGCAATTGCGCTTTACACGTGCCGTTCTGCTCATAGTAATACCACCATTCGGGCTTAAAACGCGGGTGGTGCCTTATGTCAACTCTGGAGACTCTGATCTTCCGAGCTGTGTATCCTCGCGTGCGTACCCATACCGTCTTTTTTTTTTAGAAAAAATTCTGCGCTAATCTGTTTCAAAGTACCGTCATGTTGCCTCGATTACCTCAAGAAATCATAGACGCCATCGTCTACAACGTACACATCGACTCGAACTGGGGTTTTCACCAATTTGATATTCCACCTACTTCCCTGATAACTTGCAGCCTCGTCTGTCGCAACTGGCGTATCCCCGCTCAGTCTAATCTGTTCAGCTCTATATGTATCACGCGCAGGAATTGCAAGATATTCGTAAAGCTTCTCAAGGAAAGCCCCCGCATCGCGAGCTATGTCAAGTCGATTAAATTCGGGGAATGTTTGGCCATAACAATTGTCCCTCTCATCGGACTCGCTCCATTCCTATCCAATGTCAGGACTCTTCATCTCAGCGACGTCATATTCGACAGTTTCGGAGGCACCTTATGGGACACTGTCTCACATAACTTCAAGGCCTTCACACCGGTGAGGAACTTCAATGCCGAATTCTCGCTCCTCCCAAGTCTTCCGCATTTCATCGACTTTATCCTCGCTCACCCTCGTATCAACTCGATATCCTTGGAATCCATCGAATTCAGAACGCCAAATGGAAGACGAGTCTATGTCAAGCACAAGGACCACCGCGTCCACATTGGATGGCGAGAACTGCATCTAAGATCTGTTATTGGGCTGGACGGGCTGCTCGACTGGCTGGCGTCGTCCTGTTGGTTCCCCGACCTGTCAACCGTGCGGTTCATAAATTTCGAGGTCAGAGAATCGGCCATTGTCGCCCAATTCCTGAAGCACGTCGCTCCTTCTCTGCGACATCTTGAGCTTGGCCTAATATCGGCTAGTGGAGAAAGCTACATGGGTGAGGATCTTGCTATACAATCCTAATTCCTGTCGATTTATCCCACTGCCAGAAATATTCGAGACCGTGTCCATCTCACCCCTCGTCTCGCTGGAGACACTCACATTATACAAAATCAAGTTCTATGACTTCACTCTAGACTTCAATGCCTACGATTTCATCCTGCCCTTCCTATCCCAAATCACCTCTCCTTGCTTCCGGAAAGTGAGACTCGAGCTATATTATGGGGGGGACAAACTATTCGAATGGATCGACTTGGAGGGCATCGAACGCATCATCTGCACGCATACTGCTTTCAGACAACCTCCGTTTGTCGAGTTCCATTTCTTCGGATCAGGTCCGATGGAGAAGGCTCGGGACCATGTTCGGGGCAGAATGCCGCTGCTTCATGATCAGGCCCTGCTACTATTTTCGTAGTACCGAGATCAATCCTTGTACATGGCTGTCTTCTCTGCCCTATCTGGCATCTATCGTGTAGTCGGGTTGCATAGCTCAAGATGGGTGTCTTAAAGAGTAATGATTCATAAGAATGGCCGTTTCCACAGTTTCATCGCCATCCAACACATGCCGATTTTGGGCCATTCAGCCATACAAGGCAAGCACGATATCTGGGTGCAGCCACAACCTAGATGTCCCAAGTGAGACATCTTCTCTGCAAGAGACTGGCCAGGCTATGCTGTCAGGAAATCCACGGAACCTGTTTGGCTGTGCCGCCTGCAAGCACATCACCCGCCGAGCTCGTCACCAATCCCACATGTCCTCACAGCCAATGTCACTGTACTGGGTATAGTACGTATACCTAAGCTGTGTATATCATTTATCATAACATGTTTACCCGACGCCTCGTTTCCCATCCAAGTGAGGATGCAATCAACGGAGTCTTCTACGTCATCGTCTTCGCCGTCGCTCACTACACCACTATGTTGCCTCTAGAAAATTATCGATAAGATCACGGATCATATATAAAATAAATACTTATCAGGGTTGTGTTCTTACTTGCCGGCCTGTAGCCTGATTTACTGAAATCGCTCGTTCCCACAATCTGCACTGGTCTGCCATGTAGGCGTACGAGGGCGGCCAGTCTCCCAGGGCCAGAGTAGACCCGCGTCGTACAAGCTGACAGGGCTGTATATTTCCGCAAGCTGCGATCATAATTATCCACATCTGCCTACAGTCAACATTCTCATAATGCATAACCTCATAATACATAATATCTCATAGTGCATAGGACAAAACAGGCCTGCCTCAGCCAAAATCAATTCTCACAATGCATAATTTCTGATAATGCATAGCTTGGGATGGGTACCAGCGCTATGCATTATGAGAATATTAACCGTATATCCGCAGAGTGCAAATTTGTCATAGTGCACGTCCTTCTCATAGCCCGGGGTTACAAAAAAAAACTATACTCCTGACTCATGTATCCACATCTGTTTTTTTCTTTTCGTATCCCCTCACGAAGCTTATACTAGTTGATTCATCATCATTCTTATTTACGTTGTCTCGTACGCCATGTCCAGTATACCGTATTTGACATTATTACAATATGCGTGCTGGTGTATATTCGTCAGTTATACTAGCATTACTTTCACGTTAGGGCGCTTCAAGTTCAAGTTGCATCTTTAGCTTCGAGTCCATCGAGGACTTAAGATCTATCGATAACAACCCACCCCCCATCTCCTGCAGCGACTGAGAACATCCGTACTCTCTTGTCGATCGCTATGTCATCTCCAATTCTGGGTTCTCATTCCGCAAAACATTCGAGGGTCTCATCACGGTACCCAGACGCTCAGATCTTATACCGGTTCTCCAATTCGTGGTACAGGCATCCTCTGCTTTCCCTCCTCTGCAGTCTGCGATTGGATGTTGCAAGGTTGCACTCAGAACTGACGAAAAAGTTAACTGCGGAATGGTCACTACATCTGCGGGTACAATCTCCACCGGCAAGTGCCAGCATACGGGGTTGTGAAAGTCATGGAAGTGGTCAATGTGCGGTGCTTCGAGTTCTCATCTCACCCCTGCAGTGTCTTAGTGCCTGTTGATTATTTTTTTTGGACAGAAAGCAGCTCAGAATGCAGATAACATCACCAATTTAAAGAAGTCTTTCTCCAATCTGATTACCATGCTTCTTGGCCTTCTGCAAAATGAGCTGTAGCTGAAGTTGTGATATAGCTCGAGAGTGCGGTTATGATAGAGTTTGGAATGCAGGTCTGTCTGGGTACATATCACTGACGATCCTTGTGCGCCTAACGTGCGCTCAGGAGCTACAAATTGGATTGCGCGACAGTTTCCATAAGATAGAGGATATAGTTCATGTGGAAGCAGAGATTACACGTCAGGACATGCATGCCGTCAGCCAGGTGCGTCATCCAAACGTCTCTTAGTCTCGTCGACGTTATTGACAATGTCCGCAGATGGCCAATCCTGGTAAGTGCATCGTCTCCGTGTCCATATCCATTGAACTAAAGCACAGCCAAGACGGACCGATGCCATGCCATGTAACCACAGCGAGACTTGATCAAGGAACCAAACGAGTCTCATGCACTAAACTGAACGGAGATCCTTCACAGAATATATGACTGGTTCAAGGGGGAAGATCTCGAAACAGAAGAGATTCTATCGATAGAAGGGAATGTCAAGGGTCAGATCTTCTGGCTAGACGGAGTGGCCGGTACAGGCAAGTCGACTATCGCTCAAACGATCGCAAACTACTTTGACGAAAGAGAGGCGCTTGGTGCATCCTTCTTTTGCCCGAGGGATGATGCCGGGTGCAGCAATGTCAATGTCATCTCCCCCATCTTAGCGTACCAGCTCTCCGTGTTCAATCCTACTTTCAAGAAGCATGTATCCGAAGCAATACGCAAGGATCCTGACTTGCAACATGCTCTTACATCGAGACAGCTAAAAAAAAAAGCTCGTTGTTGAACCGCTGCATGCTGTCTTGCATGAAGAAACATTTCCACCATGCATCATCATCATCGACGCTTTGGACGAATGTAAAGACAATGCAATATCGACCATTCTTTCCGCTCTTTCAGGGTGTGCTTCCAGTAATCGTCTTTGTCCACTGAAATTCTTTATCACAAGCAGGCCTGTGCCAAACGTCGTGCTGGGATTTCGTGAGACGGGCCTATGGAAGATGCAAGCATATTGGTCCTGCACAGCGTTCCATCGGATATCTCAGAGAAGGACATATGCGTATATCTCCAGAAACGGCTTTCATGTATCGCTCGGTCGTTTTCACTACTCTCCTTTTAGCCCTCGGACGAGAATTTGACTGGACGAGTCGAACAGTCGCGAGGGCTATTCATCTTCGCTGCTACAGCTGTTAAGGTCATCGAAGATCGGAATGTTAACAACCCCAAACGTCAACTCATAACTCCCATGTCCACAGCGTACATTGCGTCCAGCAAGGCCTCGCCTCATTGGCAATTGGACATGCTATACCTTCAAGTACTATATGAAGCATTCCCTAGCATTTCCAGAGACCAGCGGGCCAGACTCAAAATGTGCTCGGTACAGTGGCTCTGTTGTTTTATCCGCTCGGCCCTGAAAATCTAAAGGCTTTGCTGGGCCTGGAAGCGAGCGCGGTACGCATGACACTTCGCAGCCTGCACTCTATCGCAATTATCCCTGACCCCGGAACTGGCTTTGTCCAACTAATACACCCTTCATTTTATAATTTCATCATCGACGGTGGTCGATGCAATGATGTCAACAACTTCCTTGTTAACGCGCGGCTTCTGCATACCTTACTTGCTGAGCACTGCTTGTGGGTCCTGCAGAGACTCTCGCCTGACATGTGCAACATCTGGGACCCGTCGTTGTACAACCAAGAAATTCTCGATCTACCACACCGAATCGCGACTCTTATTTCACATTCAATATGCATGTCGACATTGGGCATCTCACCTTTCCAGTGGTAGTATTCACAACACAATATTGGATCTCCTTCTCGACTTTTGCTCTATTGAAGACTTCCTACCTAGGTAGGTAGCTCCACGCTGCTGTAACGTGTACCGTATGTCTTGCATGGGACGGGTTTTCACTAATAGACAATTTAGATACATTCTAGTCATCTTATCCCAACCCGCTACTGCGTATTCCGATAACTGAGGCTGTCGGTTATTGCTTGAATAAAGTGTTGGTGTAGTTTGACTTACTAGAAGGTACCGAGCGTATCATCCGTGTGCACTTCGCTTTCAGTCGGACTCCTTTCGTTGAGTTCCGTTTCTCTGGATCCGGTTCTCGGAACTCGGAACGCTAGCAGGATGTCACTGCTCTGCGACCACGTCCTCATGCTTTTAATGTGGTGCTGAGGTCCGTTCGTGTAGTTCCGACCCGGACTCTTTCCTTTCTCATTGACAATTAATGCGGTCATACCGTGAATCTTCGAACGCATGTTACTGCATAAAACTTGCATGTCTAAAGAAGTGAGTGCACGGCGACGGACCTTGAAGTAGCAGTGAAGTTTGGACACTGAGATTATCTTCAGCAAGATCTTAATAGAGGATAAAATTCACCTCAAAATCGGTATGGTCCCGAATGAGGTAGAATGTAGCTTGCCAATCATTGCTCACGGACCATATCATCAGGACAAGGCTTACTCCGTGGAGAATGTAAACAAGCCCTAGCCAAGTATAGTAGCAGAGCGGATATACTATTGTGCAAAGATGGCCAGACACTGGTCAGACACTGGCCATACCTCCTTGGTGCCACACCCGTGAACGTGCATTATTCAGTGGGGTCACAATGATAACCTTGTCAATCATGATTACCACCAGACGACTCCCTTCATCAATCTCCGGCCGGTCCGCACAACTTTTGCACTCCTCACCGTCCCGTCCTCTGCCATGTCGGCCCCAACCTCCACGATACCACTCGGGTGCTTGATCTTCAGCAAGCCATTGGCAGCCTTGAAGTCCACACCCTTCTCCCGGCAGCTCTCAATCACATTCTTCACAACCGTGCCAGAAAGACGTGCAGCAACACCGATGCAGAGGCCCACCGTCATGGGCACAGCTTTGTGGAGGACACCCATGGAGAAGGCGTGTACCACGATGTCCGGGTCCGGGTCCGTCAGCGCCGGAGGACTGAGCACGGCAATCTTGGGCTGAGCCTGAGCGACGGGGACGAGGCCCATCCAGCGCGCACCCGCCATCCGGATGACATCAAGTGCGCCGAGAAGCTGGGGGTGCGCAAAGTCAAGTGGAGCATCTGGTGGCAGATTTAGTACGCGACGCAGCTCAGATGCAGCAAGAAAGACAGTGGGATTTGTGGCATCGACCAAAGATACCACGACAGGAGATACTGGTGGCGGCAGCTCAGGAACTTCAAGAGCATCTGTCGGGTTTCCTGATGGGAAAACGCGTCCGGTTCGCGCGCCACCCGGTGAGACAAAGTTTAGCACTATCTGCGAGGCCTTTCCTGGTACACCGGCAAGAGACGCCTGTTTGAGATCAAGCACGGGCGTGTACTGTCCTTCAGCTGTGTCAGCGACAGGAAACGTCGTATCGATACGTTTGCTCGTGTTTGTGTTAAACATGCGTACTGTGGCCAGGCGCTGCTCGCCGTGGTCACCAGACAACACGTGCGGTGAACAAATGCCCTCATCCACGGCAAACACGCCCACTACACTTGTTAAGTTCCCACAATTGCCGGAGTAGTCAATGACGGCGTCACGAATGCCAACCTGGACGAATGTGTACTCTGCATCGACGCTTAGAGAGGATGGCTCAGGCGGGCCGACGACGCAGATCTTGGACAGGCTAGACACGCCGCCCCCCATTCCGTTAAGTTGGCGACCATGTACTGGGTCGGGGGAACCCATGATGCCGAGGAAGATGCGGTCCCATTGCATGCGGTCGTCAGGGAGATGGGCACGATTGAGGAAGATGCCCTTGGACGTGCCTCCGCGGAGGAACGTTGCAGGCAACGGATTCGGTACGCATCCACCAGTAGATAGTTTTCTGCAAGATGCGGGGAGACGATGAACAGCACTTGGGCTGAATATGCGAACCATCACAGCTGAATGTCACGAACGCCGGACGTTGCTAGATATGCCCGTGACACGCGTGGTGGTTACAACCTACGCTTATCTCAGTAAGATGCGAGTTCCTAAAAACTTGCCCTTGTGAACAAGAAAGAAGTTGTGAGCCATGCATACAAGAAGACAGTAAAAATACAGAATTCGACAGACCAGGGTATTAGGCCCAAGGGTGATCCGTGGGTATGAGCAAGTAATACGAGCCGGAGATATCGCCGGGCCATTCTTGTGCCGGCCGAGAACGATCCGGCTTTGGACCACTGGCATACTATACTAACTTGTTGTAACTGTAGACTAAATACGCCGTGTATAGGTTTGTCACGGTGAAGGAGACTGTCCAGTGTCTGTTGCAGCCTGAGTGCGGTCGACTCGGACGTCCTGCAGATTGTCCAGCTTCCTTAGTCTCCTCACACCTGACTTATACTGCTGCAGATGTATTGTAAACCAAGGCCTTGTTAATACCTGGTCCCAATATACTATTTTTAGAACATCCTAACCAGAAGGGATTTAAGAAATAATGACGGGATCCAATCATAAGGAGAGGTATTCCATTTGGGTCAAAGTAATATACGAATACGATAGTTATCCTTGTACTTGCAAGAGAATGCTATTTGCTTGACACGATGTCAAAGGCTCCTTAGAAGACCGCATGCTGACATTGCTATAACTGATGCCATCAATCTGGAAGAGAACGGGCATTATCCTCTACAACAATACTGTCTTCCTTCGCCTACAAGAAAGGGACATCCTGAACAGGATAATCTCCAGAGCAAGTTGAACGAAAAGTCGAGAGTGTTTTGGTGGTAATTCAGAAGGTGTGCTCTCCTCCGAGTGGTTGCTCGATGTTTGCCTATGTGCCACCACCAGTCTGCCACTGGCAGCGGCATGATATCGGGTATATTCTTGAGCAAGGATTCGTAAGCTTGAGAACATTTGGCTGTACGCAGCCTCTCAATCGTCTGATGTACTCCTCGTGTGATGTCAAGTCAAGAATACCCAGGAACGTGAGCATCCTTGCTCTGTCATCCATGATCGAAGTGCAGCTTTGATACGCAAAACTGCCTACATCATTCAGGTGTATCACGACTCAGCAATTGATCGTAGGCCGACATGACCCAGTTCTTATCCCCGTTTGTCTCCTGCAAACGCCAGATGTCTTACGGCCCAAAACACACTGGCGTGGTAAGAACTAGTACATCTGCACGCAATACCCAGTGATAATGACGATTTGGCTTTCCAATCTAGTTCCGGAGCTTCTACCACCAATGATAGGCTGGCGCGTATAAATACCAGAACTGGAGTTCTCTCAGCAGTGCGCATCTAATCGCAGACAATGGCCCCTACTCAGCAGAAAGCTTTACTCCTCAAAGCCATAGGTGCTCCATACGAAGTTGGCACCCGACATGTACCCTCGCCCGGCCCTGGACAAGTGCTCATCAAGATCGCTGCTGCCGCCCTCAACCCCGTTGACAATTATATGCAAATGACCGGGATGCTCCTAACGGAGTATCCTGCAGTCACAGGCATGGACGGTGCAGGGGTTATAGAAGATCTTGGTGAGGGCGTGACGGGCCTGCAGAAAGGCGATAAGGTGTCAGTTCTCGAGTCGCCCATCAGAGTTCTGCAAGACATTGAAGTCGATGGCGCGCAGCTTCTATCAGTGCTTCTTTGTCCCTGATCGTGGATGCTACCAAGAGTACGGTATTGCTGATGCTCTGAGAGTTGCTAAGGTCGAGCCCCGTCTTCTCACTCACCGCGTTGTTTATACCGATCGGACCCCTTTGCCTCGCTCGTTTCTAGATTCCGAATAACTTGAGCTTCGAGCAAGCGGCGTCACTGCCTTGCACTATCGCGACTGCCTTCTTTGGATTATACACCCGGAAAACCCCCACCTCCTATGGAGGAGGAGTCGGGCTTGTAAATCCATTCGAACAAGATGGTCGGAACAAGTACCGAGAACAACCCATCCTAGTCATCGGCGGGTCTTCTTCAGTTGGGCAGTATGGCAAGTCTTACTGTTAACCTCATAGATCGTCGATCTTATCTATCACACAGCTCTCCAGTTCGCCAAGCTGTCAGGCTTCAATCCTATCATCACGACTGCCTCCGCCCGAAATGAGGCATACGTCAAGTCCGCGGGAGCTACTCACGTTGTTGACTACAACAGTACCCCTTACTCCGCGCTCGCAGCAGCAGTAGCAGAAATAACGACTGCACCAGTATCAGTTGTGTATGATGCCATCTCGATCGAGGACTCCCAGAGGGCCGCGTGGGAGATCCTAGCACCGAACGGGGCACTGGTGACTACTCTTCCGCCGGTAGTAGGTACTTCAGAAGGTGACACGGGAGACGGGAAGCGTGCGGAAATAGTCCTGGGAAGTGCAAACAGCGAAGAATATCATGAGATAGCGAACTTGCTGTACCGCAACCTGACTGCACTACTCGTGGATGGTCTGTTGAAGGTGAGCAATTTTCGAATCTCACCCCCATGCTACCTGTACAGACCATTCTTCCCATAGCCGAACCGAGTTGAGGTTCTTCCAGATGGGCTTGCAGGCGTTACTGCCGGGCTTGAACGGTTGTCCAAGGGTGTCAGCGGTGTCAAGTTGGTTGTCCGTCCAGCGGAGACGCCTTAAACGTAGTTTGACCTGCGTACATGTGTCTCGTGTGATCAGTCCAATGAAGCAGTGATTATGTGCTATTCTGTGCAACATTATATTTCTTCGAGTTATGTTGTAGTGAAAAGGCTTGAGTGACGCTCGAGTCGCCGGGCCGGAAGCGTGTCGTTTGAGTGCCGAGTCTGCCGACGAGCTCGTCAGGAAGACGCGTCTTCAATCCACGCGCAGCTCTCTAGCGTCCACTCCTTCGTACCGACCCATGTCATCTGACAAAGTCGTCGACTTCCTCACAAAACAGCTTTCAGTTGAAAAAAATATTGTGAGCATCTCTGCTCTCGCCCGTAATGTGTCGCTCGACAGTGTGGCCTTCAGGTAACGTTCCGCTCGCTCAGCCGTGCACTCAGCATACACGTCCATGAAGCCAAAAAGTGCGCTTGAATTATATGTTATTGATCATGTAATACTGACCACTATGATGTCTCTTCGCAGCGAGCTAGCAAAGTACTACTTTGCCTCCCAAGACACCCCCGAGCGGGCGTACGCGACTTACCACATCGTGGGAGAACCTGTGCGATCCCTCTTACATGGAGGGAAGGGCAAGAGTGAGATGGACGTGGACGAGCAAGATGCAGATGACCTGGAGGATGTAGTGCAGACGAAGATTCTGCTCGTGAGCGAGAGGGATTTCGAGAGTGCGTGGGCCTTTCAATACTGCCATGCCCCTAGCTTGACAATGGCCTGTAGATTCCAAAGGTCAGTTCGCGCGGATATACTCTACCTATGTTTACAGCTTATCACCATCCCCAATTCGAGTGAGTTACGCATGCCGTACATACGCCTAACTCGACATTGACCAGACGCTAGGAGGCAGGCCTTGTGTGCACGCCAACGCCATGGCTGCGTCAGGTCGATGCCAAACAGCCTCCGGAAGCTAGCGTGCTCCTTGGCAGGATAACTGGTCCTCATGTCACGGTATGATTTGTCATATTTATTCTTTGAATTTAGTCTCACCGCGCCTGTTTCAAAGCGCAATGTACTTGCACCGAAAGTGAGGGCCACACAGCAGGCTGCCGCGTCGTCATCAAAGGTGAAACTGCCCGATCTTCAGAAGGCTGCATCCATCGCAAAAGAGCCGGAGAAGAAAGATGATGACAAGGGTAAGGCTGCTGCTGAGGCGAAAGTTGAGAAATCAAAAGCAAAGGCTACTGGTAAGCTGGACTGGAGCAAGGCAAAAGCAAAAGAGGTCGAGAAGACCGAATTAAAGACGAAACCAGTAAACAAGAAAGTTGAAATCGCAGAGCCGTCTACCGTCAACGAGAGCAAGACAGACATGAGTGGAATTAAGCTCAAGGTGAGCCGCAATCATCCAAAGTACATAGAGACCAAGCTCGTTCGACTAACTACCCTGTCATAGCGCGGTATGAAGCGCAAATCGGCGTTGGATCTAACCGACTCTGATGACGAAAAACCGCCCCGCCCTGCGCCGTCGACTAAGACCTTGCCCAAACCAGATGCGAAAGCGAAGAGCGACGCCCGGCTCAAGAAAAACGTTGTGCTGTCTGACGAGGATGAGGATGGTGCGCCGAGACCTGCACAGCGCAAGTCAGCGGGCAAGGTCAAGGCTTCGTTGCTGGACTTAGACATGGATGATGATCTGTTGGCGATGATGGAGGTCGATGACGGTGGGTGTACTGGCCCATTCTCTCGACTTCCGTGGAAGCTCAACGCACTTCCTGAGTAGACCAAGTCATCCGTGTGTCGCGGTCGAAGTCTGGCACGAAGAATGCCAATGAGACCGTCGAGGACGTTGAGATGGCTGACGCGCAGGACGAACCCGCGCAAGAAACCGAGCCCGAACCCGAACCTGCGCCAAAGCGCAAGGCAAAGCGCAAGGAGAAGAAAGTCGTACCCCTTGGGCGCAACGGCTTGAAGAAGAAGCGGGTGGTTAAGAGCAGGGAGACAACCGACGCAAAGGGGTACTTCGGTACGTGACAGCGGTCCCTGCTGCTCCTCGATGCTGACAAACTCCGCTTGCGTACACCAGTCACGGAGGACTACTCCTCGTACGAGTCCGTTGATGAGGAGGAGCCGGAGCCGGAGCCGCCTGCTAAGGGTAAGGGGAGGCGAAAGTCGACAGCGGTCAAGAAAGAGGACGGTGATGTGACGGATAATGCTGCGGGCGGCAACGCTCACAACAAGAATGCAGAAGACTCAAAGCCGCGGAAAGGTAGCGGGGTTGGCAAGGCAGCGGGACAGAAAGCACTCACGAGTTTCTTCACGAAAAAGTCGAAGTAGCGTACTGCGTGCACGCGTCCGTTTCAGCATCGCCTATGGCGGCAGTGATAGATCATGACTCATGAAGTCTTGCTGTAAGCCAACAGGCGCATGAAATTAAAGAACAACTGAGGAATACAGATAGATGATATTGCAAAGAATAATGAGTATGCCTAGAGGAAATCAGATGACGAGTCTCAACGCACGAGATGAATGGAGGAGAAAACGATGAATGAGCAATAATGGAGGGTAGATGAGGTTATAAATACATGTTAAGCAAATGTGGCGGCTAGATCAAGTCTAATGCAACGACACGGCAAAGACACGTCAAAGATACAGATCGCTTCAGGGTGGACCAACTCATCTCAGTCCTTGCACGCAAATGTAGACATCTGCGGAAACGGCCGTGCCAACCGTTCGACGAACACAGACCACCTGAGGTCCTTGTTGCGGCGAGCGTGGAGCGCCTTGAGCTGTCCACGCGTCGGATGATGCGCATGCAGGACGAAGAGGAAATCAGACATGTCCTGTTCTTGCCGCATTTGCATCAAATTGTGTCCTGGCTTAGCATACTTGCACAAGTCAACAACAACGTTGTCAACAACCTGCAGAGTTTATTCATGTCAGCTCTTGGGAGCAGCGAGCGACTCAAAGATGACGCGGGTCGTACTATATCAGGTGGCGAGAGCCGTAAGACTGTAGCGTTGTTGAGCTGCCCAGTGATGTTCCCAAAGGATGGCCAGGAACAAGGCGGGACACCAGATAGCACTTGTGCCAGCGGAACACCCGCATTGGCAGCCCGTGCTGTAGACACCTCCTTGAAGGAGTAGCAGACTAAACTCAAGCATATAGCATCTGCCACATCCCTGCGAAACATGTGAGATCACCGACGCAAGATCAAGGAATTAAAATTAAACCCACTCAGAATGATCCCTACGAGACCGCCATCTGGTCAGAGCATCCCATTCGGTCGCAAAAATCTCAAATTCAATGGTATAGGACGCGCGCTTCTCGCGCCCCCGCTCCACGGCGATGACATGACTGTTGCGCCCCAGTAGCGAGTCCAATTCGTCCACCATGTCTTCGTCGTCGGACTCCTCCTTGCATTCGATAGGCGGCATTGTGTAAGGGAAGCCGTTGGAAATAGCTGTCCCATAGGATTGGACAGTTTTCGACAGCGGCGAAGCCATAGCTTCCTTTAGAGTCACTTCGCCTGACCCGTCCATATCGTGGTCGTCATCGGCAGCACCCGAGGGTAGGTATGAGATGACGGGTAGAGAGACTGCACGGATGGTGTGCACTGAAACCGGAGGGGAGTACGGCGATGGTGGCGGCAGCTTCCACAGAGGCTCTTGTTTCGGAGTGTTTGGTGTAAAGACATTCTGTATATCGACGGTGGCAGGAGGTGGCTTACCATCACGATGGCCGGAGGTAACATCGGACTCGTCACCATTAGGTTCGGCAGGTATGGAATTGTGTCGCTCCACACCCGCGTCCTCACCAATACTCTTTGACCGTGAGCGGCTCTGAGATGCCGGGGTGCCCGATGGAACTGTCCCCCTCGTTTGAGTGTTAGTTTCTACATCCATACGAGATTCTTCCAAAATAGGTGCAGCGGGATCTCCATGTATACGGAGTGACTTAGCGGCCACCTGCTCCTCCGCAGATGAGGCCACGTCGGGCTGAATGTCGTGGGCGATAGGGGCCGCGCTTTCATCCGCCATAGGCATGTCATCATCGGGCTGTGCTGCGTCGACGTCCATGACATCCGCTGCACCAGAGGTAGGGACAACCGAAAGTATTTCATCATCTACCTGAGGCCTATCCACAGCACTGATCGGGCTCCCGCTTCCGCCGCTGGTGTGGCTCACCTTCTCCCTGTTGTAGATGTGAAGTTTCGGCGTGCCTCCTGCGCTATCTCCTCGTGCTCGACGTCGCTCAGCTTTGAGGTCGCGGAGAGGACTTGAAGTGCTGGCAGGAGACCTGATTTTTGTGGGGGTGGTGATGGCGGGAGGCACGTCCTCGGCAGGAAAAGAAGTGGAGGTTGTGGCAGACGTAGTTTGAAACTCAGGGGGTTGTGTCTCTGAGGCCGATGGTATGATAGAGGACGAAGTATCAAGGCGTGATAATGACGGCGGAAGGGAAACTGAGGGGGAGGAGGGCGGGGTGTCAGTCACAGCAGATGGCGGTGCATCTGCCGAGATGGACAAGGCAACAGGATAGGATGGGGCAGAAAGCCCCTTCATAGTCGTTGTTGGTGTATGAGGGCAGGATACGAACGTGGATTCTGGAGGTACAATATCCGGTTCTTTAGGTTTCGTCACAGAAGTCGCATTAGGATCGACAGAGGGTGGGGGAGGATCACTTGATGACGCACGACCTCCTGTCTCTGTCTGCTGCTTCATTTCGCGATACCACTCCAAATCTAACTGCATGAAATCAAAAGTCCGTGTTTTTCCCGTCCTAGCCTTCGGAGGTGAGGCGGTATACTTCTGCTTCGATGAGGGAGTCAGCCCTGGACCATTACTAGACGGTGCGGCAGGCGAGGATTGAGAAACTGGGCTCGGGAATGGTATTGGTTCAGCTAGTGTAGGTGTGGAAATGAGAGTGCCAGGGTTGCTAGACGACGAGCTTTTAGGTGTTGTGACGAACTGAGATGGTTGCAAAGCCGACGCTGCAGCATCTAAAGTGCTAGACACCTCTTGAGCCTGCTGTAAACGTGGCTGCTGGCACAAAAATTGTGCAACAGCGGGAGATGCGAAAAACGATGACGCAACAGGTGAGCCGATAGTAGCCCCCAAGTCTACCCCGAGAGATTGAACAGACTGTGCCGGTTGCACTGTTGTCACGGTCGGCAAAATTGGGGAAGCTTGCGGTATAGGAACGGAAATAGAATGTCCAGTCACGTCGGAGGATAATATGATGGTAGATAGAGCAGGCGAACCAGTGGGCGTCGACAGGGTAAGGGTAGTAGTAGTGCCAGTCATCGAGGCCGTCGGTGTCTCAGACCTCTGCGCAGTCTGAGATATGTCTGTCACCTGGGAACTTCCTGGAAGACTGACACCAACGGTAGCGAGAAGGATATGAAGTCGCTCTACATATAAATCATCAGCCGAACCAAGCTACACTAAAGCGTAAGGCTGCGCTCTCAAATCTACTCACGCCTCAACTGTGATTCTGGAAACAGTTTTCCATACGGTGCTATCGTGCGGGCTAAGTTTGTGTAGGCGTCAAATACAGCATGTTTTGACTCGGGAATCCGGGAACGATCAACAGGAATAGTTGCGGTACACTCTTGCGGCAGTCCTCGTTTAATCGTAGAAAGTGCAATCTAATGGAAGCAGGAGAACAGAGGGAAGCACCAGGAACATGTGTTGAGAAACTTATGCATTCACCTCTAAGAGCTCAATTATCTGGAGAATAAGCATCAGACTAGGTTGTGAGAGAAGGGTGCTGACAGGAGGAAGGCGGCGCATCCAGATGAACATTTAAATAAATCACATAACAGGTGACACCACTATCTTTCGTACAGAATATCATGGCACAGGCACAAAGACCAAGACCCAACATGACAAAGGTGATTCACGACAATCGCACCTTTGGACGAGCCGCCGTATAGTATGCTTTCTCAGAATTTAGCCAAGTCGCTAGCTTTTCCGAAGCCGTGACATAGGATGCTTGCTCTGGATTGGAGAGCCTGCGCGCGAAAACAGGAAACAGCTTGTCGTTGTTGCTGACTGCATTCTTCTGCGTGCTCATAGTGGAAGAGAATGAAGATAACATGCAGCCCCAGACGCGCTGGACAGCGCTACGGGCAAAGACGAATGTCCCGGGACACCCGAAATCGCATCACGTGCGTTGTCTGGAATAATTCCGCCACGGCTGACCAAGGTCGAGTGCTCTCACTAGTATCAGTGCTGTTGCCAGCGTCCATTCAACTCTTATCTTCCACCGCCTAGCCCTTTACCTCGCATTAACGAGATGTCTGACCGCATCGGTATGCCTCTCCTCAGCGGCCCCCCACCACCCTTCGCGACCTCAAGAGCAGACTCTAGCTGCCGGAAGTGCAACAGAGAGTTTAATATCATATTCACCAGGGCCAGGCGTTGCAATCACTGTGGTATGTCCACCCGTACCTCAGTACCTTAAGCTATCGCCAATGTGCCCCAGGATTCTCTTACTGCTCGTCTTGTTCCGATTATCAGGCGTTAATGCCTCGCGCAGATCAAGGAGGTTATGACCCTGTGCCCGTCTGCGCCTTTTGCATCGACCTTCTGAACAGTGCGTCCTACAGATGTGTAAATTTATGGATGGGAAAAGTTTGATTCACAAACTTTGCAGTTACTGCTGGTGGCCGAAATTACCTTAGGAACTTGCCACTCGCAAGGTTGAGGAGATATGTCGATGCTTATAACATCAAAGTTGACAGGATCATCGAGAAAGATGACCTCGTACTCAGGATCATGGCTGCTCGAGTGAATTTATCATTTTAGCCCTTCTATTTCCGATCGACTGAAGGCTGTCTGTTCTAGGGTCCAAACGGGTGCCTGCCACCTGCAAATGAGGTACGGGCTAGTCTCCACGGCTGTCTGTTGTTCCTTTCATACTGTATTTCAGGACCATTATAGGAAGCATTCTATGCCAAGTCGTCAGACTGGTAGGTCTCGCGGACTGTTTTCACGACCAGGGGAACACGACAGGCAACAGAGAGCTTCGCGCCCTACCGAAACGACGGCACAGAGGCCTACTGCTTCTTCGAACTTCCCTAGGCCGGACCTAGATCCATTGAGGACACAGCCTTCCTCTCAGTCTCAGCGACCAAATCCCCCACCTCAA
>QLPM01002835.1:0-10012 GCA_003314695.1 Albatrellus sp. MG142
TTGCCAACGCGCGACCTTTTCCCTCATTCTCCACAAGGTCGAAGTGACAAGCACATCAAGTCTGACTGCGTGCGTGATGTCGGTATTCCTTATATTTGACCACCATTATGTACAGGAACCTTCGTATTTCCCAGAGATGTGTGTTTGGATCCGCGGGACTTTGCGTAACCTTCTCTGGGTGGCTCACGACGCTATAGATACAAAGTACTTCATCTGAGGCAGATAGATCCATGAGATGGACACACTTTCATTACTACTTCTAACAACCAATAGCAACCTTTGGTGCGTCCTAAGGGCCAAACATCAGTGCATGTCATGGTTCGTGCTACACTCTACCTGTTCATCAATAGATATTCTGGTACGGACTGCACTTCTAGCGCTCGTCGCTTGCGGCGGTGCATGGTGCCTCTACCCATTACAGCGTCTTGTACGTTCAGTCTAGTGATCCAGCATAATATAGTACTTGTGCTGCCGCACAGCAGGGTTCAAACGTCAGCTTGCACACCTATAGTAGAATTTGATTGGGAGCATGACCAGGTATAAGTTTGTTTATTAGCTCACAGGCATCTAAAGCATATACTACTCTGCTTTTCAAGTCCATAGCAATAGTAGATGTAGTAGTAACTAACAACGATGAACGTACAGAAAAAACCAGTCATGGCACATAGTGACTGATACAAACCTGTTAGGGCTTGTCACTGATCAGTCATGATATACAGCTGCCATGACGATCCCGCATACTTAATCCTCATGGATGTATCGTCCGATAGCTGGGAGGCGAGGGTGAATATTCGATAGGATTGGGAGGGTACATTCCAGCAGATATGGGACCTGTCACCGAAGCAGTGGCGCCCGTGTAGGGTGACGTGGCTTCGCCAGTCACAGAAATAGGCGGTGCGCTTTGGGGCGGTCGCTGAGGCGGGTAAGACATGTACCCTAACGGCTGTAGTGACATTGGCACTAAAGGAGCAGAAACATCCATTTCAACGGAGTCCATGCTCTCTTGACGCACAGAATTGGGTGGATCTGGGAGTGGGCTGGCATTGACCCTGTTGGTTGTCCCGAATACTGGTGCACGCTGGGGGCGGGGGACGTGGAGACGGGGATCTCCTGTTGTACCAATCGCATGACCCGACTCATCCCACTGTTGATATCCAAACTCCTGAGCTTCAGGATCGTTCAGGTGGGGATTGAACACCGGTTTCGTGGTCGCCAATGGGATATCAGATCCAGACGCGTGTGGATTCAGGGTGACAGAGACGGTAGAGGCAGAGTTGAAAGCAACATTTCCATATGGGGTATGCCCCCCCTGGATCTTTGATTGACTGTACGAGTTCGTTAACGAAAGAAGAGACCAGATGGTCATGACAACCTACCGTGCCTTCCGCCGTTCATAGATTACTTGATGTCTAACTTTGCCCATCCTGTGATAAAGGTACCACATAGCCGCGATAGTGACAATAACAGTCAAGATAAGGACGACATCGCTAATAATAGTCTGGCTTGACGATGCTTTTGAGTAAGTGAAGCATCAATATTCGAGAGAACGAAAAAGGACAGGAAGAAACGAGAACACACTGTTTGAACCCTGCTCAAGGATTACTCCTAGGTAAACGGCCATGAATTGTTTCGGTAGGGACAGAAACGCAGCAATAGAGAATGTAATAACGCCCATTCCACAAGTGGAAAACACAGCCGTCGTGACTGTAAATGAGACTGAATACTCATGATTTGTGAAAAAAATATGATACGTACAGTGCCCAGGAACTGCACTCAGTCGGGCTATGAGAGCAACCTGAAACCCACCCTCACGGACGACCTTCGCGAGGCATGCATATGTAATATTTGTTCGCTCAAGCTTCGCGCCGCGCGCCCGACAGCAGTATTTGAAAGCACTGGAAAATTTCGTCAGATCAAAGGTAAACGTACATAATAAGTTTGCATGTGAACGTACTAGAAATTTCCTAGTTCACCCACGAAAGTACCTGCTGCAACTATGGCAAAGCCTATCCAAAGGCCCCAGACCACGCCACACAGAATGGCGACTATCTCGTGACCGAATAACTAGGAGATTAGGAGATAATGGTGAGATCACGATGCCTGCGTTGTGTTCAAGTATCTATACTCAAGACAGCACTCACAGGAGGGAATGATAGGACAAAAAGTATTGCTATTGGAATGAGCCATCCACCAGGTAGACTAAGATAATGCATCAGCCATACGGCCTATGCCGAACAGCTTGGCTCGTCAGTTGGGAGTGAACAACTCACCGATGCATCCAGTTGGTTGCCGGTGTAAGCCAATGGACAATTGGTTTGTGGAAAATGGTAATGAGGACGGTGGCGGCAGTGACGGTAAAAATGATCACATAACGCCCTGAGTGAACATAAAACATAACCATGTGAGACATTCAAACCATGGACGACACAGTATTACGCACATAGCCACTCCCGTCGAAGCCAAAACCGCCAGGTGAAGAGTGTTTTCCAATCAAAAAGACTGTCTCGGGCGAGCTCTCTCTGCTCGCTAGGGGTTGGACTAGGAGTGCGACTGATGCGACGTGTATGGTCTTCATGCTTGCCTGCATTAAAATCGACTGGGTCTGGATCACCGAGGGTAGAGGTTGATGCGTTACGAGGGTGCGAGTGTAGATATTCGTCGTTGGAGACAGAGTAGGGACCCCCATATACCGGATATGGGGTAGACATCTTGGATCGTGGCTCGATACCAAGTAAAAAATGGGAGAGGTGAAGTATGGAAGTTAGGATAAAGAGCGAAGAGCTATGAAGAGCTACTGTACGAATGGCACAGCCAGTGGCTGTACTGTACGGAATCAGTTACGCCAGTGATGTTCCGCAGTATTGAGTAACAAGTTCCCACACTGCCCTGATTCTCGATCCTCGGCAGTTGTGTAGTCTCCCTAGCCGCCGTGGTCTTCGTGCGATATCGCTTTCTCTTGCTGGGTGATGACTGCAAGCACCAAGGAATCCAAGAGCCCTCCCTTGAAGCGTCCCTGAGTCTCCCGTCGTTGTAAGGTATTGTGCACCTGGTCCATCGCTAACCTTAGTATGCGATTCGATCGGACACAGCCTTCCCGAGACACAGCGGCCTCGTGGGCCACGTGCCAAGAAGTCACTGCTACTAAAGTAAGCAGCGAGAACGAATAAACTAGTCCACCTACAGATATCCCTCAGGAAGTACGGTCAGGATGGCAGGAGCGAGCATACGCGATGTGTTCGCGACATTCCTCAAGATATAGGGACACCTCATATTTTTACTGATGTCTCGAATTCAAGCTTGAATTTATGTTACGAAGCTATGGTGTTCTCCGGAAATGATTTCAAACGTCACTGGTTATTCTAGGCTTTGAACCCATGTCCTAACCAATAAGTCATGGTATTGGCCGTGGAACCAAAACTCTGTTATGAGATTTCGAAATCCTGCCGGCACTCGGAGGTCGCCTTGTCGGGCTTCGAACTTGGACTTTCAGGCCCTGACTTGACGAATCCTGAGGGAGTCACCCCGTCAATAAGTTACTGTAACAACTGTTGCGGTCAAGTCCACCTCCATCGTTCCCGTACAACCATGAAGGCCATAGTTATAAACGAGAGTGCTCACCACTCCAAGATCCCTCTTACGCTCGACGCTCCCGAGCCTGTTGTCAAGCCAGGCTTCGTGCTCGTTGATGTGCACAGCGCAGCCCTCAACTACTTTGATGCAAGCCTTCATACCCTCCTCGACCGAAGAACTCTGGCTCAGCAATGGCTATTCAGATCCTCATGGCACAGGGAAAGCACCAGTCCAAGCCGAAATTCCCATTTACTCTTGGAGCAGAATTTGCTGGCACCGTTTCGCGTGATGCGGTGCTGCCCCCGAACTGCCCGTTCGTTCCTGGTGACCGCGTCTTTGGGAGCGTGGAAGGAGCGTTCGCGGAGCGTGTTGCCGTACCCATGAAATATCTGCAGCCACTTCCAGACTCGCTCACATTTGATCAAGGAGCTGGTGAGTCCACTTATTTTGTGGAGCCAAGAGCTGTGTGCTGGAACTTGCATACAGGCCTGTATGTGACGTGGCCGACAAGCTATGAGGCCCTTGTTAGCAGGGCAAATATGCAGGCAGGTGAGTTTTGGCGCTGCAGCTCATAAGAAGGCAGTACCCAACTATTTGAGCAGGTGATTGGGTATACGTCGCCGCAGCTGCGGGTGGCGTAGGCACTGCTGCAGTGCAGATTGCTAAAGGTGACTTGATTTAAAAATAAAATGTTATCGCGAAGTAAAGTGCGTCGTGACGAACAGGACTCTCTCTGTAGCTCTTGGCGGCAAAGTTATTGCCGGATGCTCCGAGTCCAAAATGTCCATTGTCAAGCAGCACAGTGGTGCGGACTACGTGATTGACTACACGAGGACGGGCTGGCAGAAAGAAATTCTCAAGATCACTGGCAACCATGGTGTGGATATCATTTACGACCCTGTTGGTGTAATCAAGGGTGAGCTAACTGACTTCACTTTCGAGCACGTACTAAATCCAGTGCAGATGCCCTGAAATGCATTGCTTGGGGAGGCCGTGCTCTTGTCATCGGATTCGCCGGAGGTGGAATCGAAAAGGCACGTCACATACTCTCTCGGCCTTGGCGATCGCTTACTTACCGCCGGGCGCACATTGTGGTCCAACTGTAGATTCCATCGAATCTCATTCTGCTAAAGAACATCTCTGTAGTGGGCGTACATTGGGGTTCATATGCCCGTGAGTTCTAGTACCACTGGGGTACGCGGTAAGAGTCACTCTGACTCTCGTGTTTTCAAGACATGGATCCGCAACGAATAGTTCAAGTCTGGAAGGACCTTCAGGAGTGAGTGTCGTTGATTTAGTGCCCTGTATAGTATGATATGCTAACTATATACTGTACAGATTGCTGACCAAGAAACGAGTAACGCCAGTAGTCTTCCAGAAGACTTTCACTTTAGAAACTGCCACACAGGGATTGAGTGACCTTGAACAGCGCAAAACATGGGGCAAAGTGGTAGTACGAGTGCGGGAGGAATTAGCGAAGGCCAAGCTTTAACCCTCCACACTAATGGCGAGCAAATTCTGTACCTTGTGGGTTTAATGGCCATTAGGAAGTGGTAATGTATGTACTTAGAGTGCAGGAGTGCTGCTGATGCGACGAAAAAATAGGAGAAATACAAGACCTGAACTTTGGTCGTTTATGACTCGTGCTACCAATCCCTGCGTCGCTCTGACCCTCTCCCATGCTTCTGTCGGTCGTCATCGTCCCATTCTCGTCGCCGACCCCACCCGCGATGCGCTGCTTCAACCTCCTCTCGATTGTACATATCCCCATAACCACCAAAACCACCATGCACAGTGCTGGGCGTCACGCTACCTGCTAGCTCTCGCTCGCGATCACGCTGTTTGCGCCGGATGAGCGTCTGCGCGCGCTCGCGTTCCGATAGTTCGCGTGTAAGGCGTGCGTCTAGAGACGACGACGGTGTGGGTACAGATGGTCTTGCTGTACGTGATGATGATGGCTTAGACGAAGAATGAAGCATATGTGAGGGAATTGATGAAAGTGGGTCTGCATAAGTTTTATGGGCAAGGTCCCGCAGTCTGCGTGAGAAGTGTCATAAACGACATGTCGGACGACTGAATGCACCGAACCTTCGATCATCCGGCTTGTCGTCGATAGTTCCTTTGCCATTCTTTGAGTACCACGGACTCAGGTCTTGTTTGGACGGGGCAAGGGGTATGCCACGGTCAGCTTCGGAAGTATCAGGTGCACTCTTTCTCGAAGCACGAATGGCATGCGCTATGGATTGCTACAAGGCAGACATTAGATACTACGGATGAGTAAAGGCAAAACGCACCTGCTCGAGGTCTTCAAAGAGGTTAATATGTCTCGAGGACGAAAGGCTGCCGGCTTCCCCACTCGCAGGGTTGTAGTTGACAGAACCCGATTCTATACTGTCCTCCGCACCAGCACGCTGCCGCAAGGCTCGCATGCGTGTCTCCGAATCCTACTTGCCATCGTGGTCAAAAGGCAGCCATAGCAGCATGGAAGTAGGAATCGCACAGCAAGCATTGCCCGACCATCTTCTTCCGTTTCTTTAAGCCGTGCTTCCTCTTCGTCACGGCGAACACGCTCTATGTTATCACGACGGTAGGGATGATATGATTTGTGGTGGGCAATATTCAATTTGCCCATGACGTTCTAAAGAAGAGATGACCAGATATGAAGAGGGAACTTGGTATTACAATATTGCCAGGCCAGTTGCGGGTTGATATACATTGTCGTGGTATAGTGGCCAAAGAAGACCTGAAGCCGTATGGCCTTCGATAGCTCAGTTGGAAGAGCGTGGGACTGTAATTGGAAACACTATATCCCAAGGTCACTGGTTCGACCCCGGTTCGAAGGATGTATTTTATATCGCGTTTCAACTTTTTATCTTGAAATAAGATCCATAGATTGTTTTCAAGCTAACTTTATTTCCTTACAGTGCATGATCAACCTTCCCTATGGATCAGATCAAGAAGATCAGCTGATCATCTGCTCCATTTATCCGCAAACTGGTCTCCCTGTCCGGAATCCTCTTCGCTCCCTGAGGACGATCCTTCTATGTGGCATTCCTCTCCATCTTCCTCCCCTCCACTCCCACCCCCACCTTCGCCTACGCCTTCCTCATCGTTTTCATCTTCACCTTCATCTTCGTCCTCCTCCTCGTCTTCATCTACCTCTTCATCTTCCTCCTCTTCATCGTTAGCATAGAATGAATCTAAGTCAGTCCATGCTCCTTTCTTCGGTACACTTCCTGCTGGTGACGCTCTTCCGGAGGCTGCAGGAGTAAGTACTAGTGGGGTTGCAACGGGGCCCAGTGCGCGAGGGGCATAATGACCGAGCGCGGTTAGTGCCGGAGCCGTCGATGCCAGAGTATCGTCCTCAGAATCACGTAGAGACGGCTCTGTACCCTGTTCAAGCCAGTCGGGCAGTATGCGGTCGCCCCGCATATCGTGACCAGTAACCAAGCTCAGTGTGCCCAACAGCTCGCGTTCACTTTCTGTGGCGAGAATCAGAATATGCACAGGTTGGTGTCAATGACTAGTGACGGACCGTCCCATTCGTATTTCTCAATGATACTAGCTTTTCCCTGGAAAAGAACCACCTTGACTTGCTCCCACCTGAGCACTACGCCGCCTTGTTGTTGCGATTCTTCCTGCCTACCATTCCAAAGATCTGGGATTACCCCCAGCAACAGAGTGCTGAGGACACGCCCCCGATCGCGGACGTCATAGTTCAGGTCGTAACGAGCAAGCGCAAATACATAGCGTGTGAGAAGGATGATGGTCTTGTATGTTGGTGCAAGGACAAGTAACTTGGCGGCAAGGGTGATGACTTGTAACTTCACAAGAGGCGTCTGTGACGTCGCACGACAATAAATATATGAAAGCAGCCTCTCAAACCTGACTCACCTCTTCAGAGAACGACTTTGCAACTCGACGTAAGACATCTGGCGCCCAACTCGCGACACCCTCCACGCCCATTCCCCAAGCCTTTGGCGAATTGTCCACAGCATACTGGCCAACTAGCCATAACACACATGCCCGCGCTTCTGGATGTCGTATTTCCTCGATACGATACGCCAAACGCTCAATAATTTTGAATGCAGATGTGTTACTTGTCATTACGCTGCTGAGTAGACTTTGCTGATTGTCAAGCTGAGCCTGCACCAGCGACTTGAGGACGAGAACGGCATTCGACACAACCGTGTCTTAATGCAAATGATAAAATGGTGCTACTCACGAGTTGTGACGGCGCTCACCATAATGGCTCTTGATGAAGGTCATTAGCGCATTGAGGCATTGCTGAACAGACTCCGGAATGATGCGTGCTGTATGTCCAATGGCCTGGATCGACCTGGCGACAAGTTCCTCGTCTGTATCATCCGCATAATCCTAGAAACCAATTAACATTCGAGGTAGCGAATAGACTATAGTTCAAAGTAAACTCACGATAAACTCTCGCAGCAGAGCTTGATAATTCTCGAAATCGACAAAGCGCTGCAGAAGTCGGATTTTGTCTGTCTTTACATGGGGCTGATCGTCTGCCCGAACGAGGAACCGCAAATAATGAGAGGCGAACAGATGCTCATGACAAATACCTCAGAATTATCCGCAGTGCTTAACATCGATGTGGCTCACCGGTGATGTCCGTGAAATAGCTAAAATATATGTTAAACCCACCCGCTCGACTTCGCGGGACATGTCAAGTAACCGTAACAGTGGACTGACAACCTTATGGTGTTGAGAGGGAAGGGACAGATAATAAAATGCGCGTGAGACAGACAAAACCACCTACAATAGAGCTAAGTGCTGAAACGACCTAGGACGCTTCTTTTACACTTACCGCAGGGTTTCGAGATTGAAACAATGGCTCCGCTGAGCTTAGCAACAGTTCCAGGTCGCGATCAACTTCCTCGACAGCAGGAGCCCCGTCGTCTTCCTGGGTAATAGTCGGTCGCGGTAACATTGCGCGCGCATATCGGACAAGAAGCTCCAGGAGATTGGATTGTCCCCATTCGTCTACATCCACCAGAATGCGACATAGGCGGCGGAAGTGAACATGAAGGAGATCCAAACGCGTAGGACAAACCGTCTCAAAGGCAACAGCAACACTGCCAATTGAAAGTGCGGAGCGATCGCGGAGGAGGGTAGAAATGACTTGAATGAGTGAAGGTAGCTGAGTGGAATCAAGGCTGAACGAAACTATGTCACTCCGTATCCGAGAAAGAGGAGAAACAATGTATACCGGTAGCATTTGGGTATTGCAAGAGCTGCTGTCTTGCGTACATACGGGCTCACATCTGACGCGCATTTCTTAATTGCAAGCACGACGATGGCGCCTATGCTTGGAACGCGTATACCAGCAAGTACCCGCAGTGCCATGGCACGGATAAGGGGAGAGCTATCGGTGAGGTCGCGTTGGAACGTGTTGATAGAGAGCAGAGCAAGGTCTGGCTCCGCATCGGCGTAGCGGAGGAGATAGATGTAAACGAGCTTTCGGACCTCAAGATTTGGCACAGCAACGTTTTTGACAACTTGCGCGAAATATTCTGATACATTACGTCCTTTGGAAATCATCTAATAGCAGTATGATGGGGACATTGAGGTCGTACTGTCAATGCTCTTCCACAAAGAGATATGGCACAGCACACTCACCGCGATCAAACGCTTCATGGCCTCCAGTTTTTCGCGGTCACTGTTTGAGTCGAGTTGCCGCCTTACATTTTTTACTTTATCTTCTCCGGTATCAAAGTATGCCGCACCGCCGCTGCGAGAGAAGGCGAGATCCTTTGTATGCTCGGAGAATGTCTCCTGCAGCCGTGCGCCGAATCTTGTAGCATTTTCGGTCCAGGTATTAAGATTGATACCAGACATGGGTTATGTCTCCCTCGCCAATGAGATATAGGACAGGGTTACGAGTGGTCGCAGGCGGCAGGACCGAGTGCTGAGCGCTTGGGAGTGTCAAGTACGAAAGTGGGTATGGACTCCAGACTCCAGAGCGGCTACATGTCCATTTCGGGATGCACGTCATTCTTCGTGTCGTTCTCGGAGTTCACGGGAGTCTAAAGACTCTCCGAAAACACAAAACCAATGGAGAAGAGAGAACATTTATGCGTCCAAGTTATTCATATCACATCAATAATACCAAGTCATCCTGTACTCTTTCGATTCGATGTCACTACGACTCAGTGATAATAATGCTCGCTACGGTCACTTTGACGGGCCCTGCATTGCCCACTGTTCTATTAAGCTAGAGTCACAAATGACTAGAGACACTCAGGGATCCAATGAGGCAGGGAAAGTGCCGTTCTCTCGTTGCTCATCCCATTTGGAAATCTATAAACAACGGTAACAGGTCAGCAGTATACATGACAGACATGCAAAACATCTGTACCCATTCGTCTACACAAGGCATCAGCATATAAGCAGGGCAGTGACAAGGTAATGAAGAACACAC
>QLPM01002851.1:4819-28441 GCA_003314695.1 Albatrellus sp. MG142
ATGTGGGCCTCTGTGGTGCGGGTAATAATGCTCTCACCCTGCGCGTTCCAGGTTCTTACCCTCGACAAGTGAATGGAGACCTGACCGTCGTAAGACAATTTTTCACGGAGCGCCTCACGATTGTTCAATCTGATGCCAAACCAACGTCAGAGGATATCCTCGTGATGTAGGCCGTCGCGTACGATGCAAGGAATGCGTTAACATAGACTACAGGCGAAGGATCAGTAGCTAACTCTGGAGCTCCAATGATGAAAGGTACTGACGCTTGCTCAGCTGAGTGAAGAAGACGCTGTACACGAAGTTATCGGGCATCGCGAGATACTGAAACGTAGCCAACGGTTATCAGAATGTTTCCCAGCGAGTACACGTACAGGCTTACCGTAATCAGGCCTATGGTGGCATCGACGCTACACAACACCCATTTATCAGTCCAGATTGCAAAAGATCATGGATAGGCTCTCAACGGAATACGTACGCTGTCATAAGGCCTATAGACGGACGAAGTCAGCCAAAAATATGACTCATATAAACGTTCATAGATCATACTTGTATTGATGGCGTACATCATAAGGATAGTGACAACCGAATCGGTTCGCCTGATAGATTCTTATTAGGAACAGAAAAAAAACCGAGATTGTTCGAAAGGATACTCACGTGTTGAAACCTGTCCTTGAGCGTTGAAGAAAGTAGCACAAGGTCACTGCAATAATTAGATCCGCAGCCGTCCCAGCACTGAAGTTAATATAAAACAGTATCTGGCGGAATGTCAGTTTAAGATCCATGCTGACAGAAATAGCTGAAACAGACCGTATAATTGGATGTTGTTAAATTCTTCGATGACTGCGGGTTCAAGCTATATATAAAGGGTAGTTAGAAAGAGCCGATGTGTGATTCAAAGTGGAAACGAACTTGAACCCTCTGGCAGCTATTACTGGTTTTTATACTACATCAGCACACAACAACCAATTGCATACGAAAAGACAGAAACTATGTACCTATTCCGAGGACTGTCACAACAGGAAGAGTACGTTACATGGGCAGTCTACGAGAGCAATTCGGTCACTGACCCAGATCAACGAGCGACAATAACAGCTTAAAGAGGGCATCAGCAACAGGTCACGACTCAACGGTGAAATGAAGTTTACAGTTCCCGCTACAAGACTGTTTCGTCGACTTACTGTACGTAGAGATAAGGCATGTTTAGAAACGGCAGCAGTTATAATCTGGATTGACGTACATTTCCACATTCGCCGTATGAACATTCTGTCCTCAATACGTCTGAGCACAACGTGCGAGCTAAGCACTGGAGAACGTACAGTCTAACCAGGATAATAGTGGTTGACTACAAGAAATTCAATATCTGTTCCGTATGCACATGGTTCGATAGGACTCACTGTAAGCAGAGATTGTGCCTGACGTCACCGCCGAAATCAGCCATCTTTGTTCCAGTATCATATTTAGGAAGTCACACCTCTATACTCCTACAGGCCAGTCAAATTACCGACATCACATGTTGGGAGAGTGAGTACCATGTGAAGTAAGGTCTCAGACGGTACGAACACACTCACCAAACAGGCTTTCCTGCAAATGCAAAGGGGTTCCCGAAGTTATCCACGAGATAGAACCACATCGTGTTCACGGTCATGCAGGTAACCCCTGTGTCCAACAGCCTGGTGGTAGGGAGAGTCAGGCTACGGAAGCCAGATGCATTAGAGTGCGTACCAAAGGGCTACAACCTGCGCACCGCGAGGGTGTTCGTCAGTACTAGGTGTTGTAATCGGGTCAAAGAGGCACTTGCGATATACCCCATATACCATTGGTCATCAGTAGTCATGTAGAAGTATCGAGTAGTCTGCATGCAAGTTATCCCGTACAGGCTAGCCCGCCGCACATAAGCTACGACTACACGTTGGAATGTTGAGAGGACTCACACTCCGCTTATGATGCTACCGAGCAAAATTGCACCAAGCGAGTTGCTCGGTGTAATGCCCGAGAAGCCCGCCTGCAAATTGGCAGATGGCTCCATTGTGTACGGTGTGTCGTCGTGGCTAGATAGTTGACTTGAGGGAGAGCGTGAGTTGCTGGATGGACAGCAGAAAGATGAGGAGCCTATGCAGGCTCCCAGCCGCGACGTCAGAGACCAAGAGCGGCAGTGAACGACGAACGGTTTACAGGAAGGAGAGAAAGGGTAGGGGTCGCCTCCTGCTATGGATACATGTTGTGGGAGGGAGCTTTGTCTAGGCGAAAGAATTATTAAAATTGACACTGGACCCTTGCATAATATAATTCGTCTAGGGTATTGAACCAGGAAGCTTGGCTGCGCGATCGACCCTCAGCTTTAGTTAGACCAAATAAAAGCCTGCCCCAGAATAAAACATACCGATCGACGATCGATTGCCATATACAGTAATATTAGAGCAACCCAAGACCCCTCTCAGGGTCATGTCCTGCAAGTTGGCGCGAATAGAATCCAGGGAATACCCTGGCTGTACCCACTACAGTATTTACGCATAGTCATAGCGGCTTGTGGTCACGATATGCGTTTCTATAAGTCTACGTGCCGGTGACCCCGCGTTTAGGCAGTCGTAGGAATCCATGTTGACAATCTGCGGCAGCGCTCTCATCTGTGTTGTCGGTTGCATTGAGCATGAGGTCTATCAAGATAAGCTTGCCCTGACAGAGGTACCAGCACACAATTCGCAGATGCTCCGTTTCCAGTGGCAGTGGTTCTCTTCCCTTCAGAATGAACCCACGAGTCCCGTTGTGCAGCTTCATCTCTGGTTCTGTGCAGTTCTACGCCACGCGTCTCACCCCAAAGTCGAATTACCTTGGTTGGACCAAGGCCATCACGATCCTTGGCGATGTCAGAACCGCGTCAGACATGGAAAATGGTTTGAACATTAAAGAACATTGGCCATCCCGCTTCTATGTGCATCCCCTCATTAGCGCGCCAGGTGATATGGACAAACTTTGTGAGGATGTGACTGAATGCCTGAAACGACCCCGAACAGAGGGACGACAGCATTCGGCGAGAGTGCGCGCGCATAGCACGTGCATCCGAGTCGACCGTCGTTAACATATCACTCGGCTAGCTGTCAGTGAGCTACGAGTATGATCTTTGCGTTTGCTCTCTTGCGTGCAGATTTCGATATGTGAGTATGTACAAGTAAGGTGGATTGTGCAGACATGTTTGACGCGCGACGTGTGAGGACGAAAGCGCACGAGCACTTACTAGCCCCGCAGTGGCGATCGTGACCTGAAAGGCAAAAGCTACGAAGGCGGGAGGGCCCTCGCAGCTCTGTATCGTGAAGCGGTGGACCACATTTGCGGGGCCCCAGAGGATCTGAGAGGCAGTGTGGGCGTCGTGCAACGCCAACACTGCGAGGTCGGAGGGCAGGTGCGAAAAGAATGTCCTGTGAGTGGGGAGGTACGTTGTTGTAACGTGTTAGGTGGGGAGAGGCAGGGGGTCTTGGCGCCCAATGTGCCCG
Organism: Albatrellus sp. MG142; assembly: GCA_003314695.1. NCBI lineage: Eukaryota > Fungi > Basidiomycota > Agaricomycetes > Russulales > Albatrellaceae > Albatrellus > Albatrellus sp. MG142. The sequence goes on from QLPM01002851.1 coordinate 8,308, forward strand.
CAATCCCAGAAATTTATCTCTTTTTCGGCCCTCATGCCCCGGGACCTGAAGGAGCGGCAACTTCCGCCCGTATTACAGTACCTAAAATTTCGACGCAGCCTAGTTCGTTACGGTAATCAGCTGGGACGCCAAAAACAGTATATACCAGTAGACCATGTCATAACGCATAAGATAGGGCGGCCCAAAATCCTATGCATTATCATATTTATGCAGAACAAAATGGCGCCACTATTTGTCACATATGTGACATATCGTAAACGGTGACACACCTCCAAAAGAAAAAAATATACTTTAGTAATAAGATGTGATACCGAGGGGGTTGGGAGAGGACTCAACGAAATTTAGGGACTTCCGAAATTTTTATTCCGCCCATGGCAGTGGTAGCTGCGGGTTCTCTAAGCCTGTGGCCACCCAACATAGTACTGTACCCGGTTTTGTACCCGGTTTCTATCGTGGTGACTTCACATAAGCTAAAGACTCCAGATCAAGACTGGATTCTCAGTCCCTTGTAACCTCGAAACTCTATACTGCGCTGCTACTCTTTCAACCACAAGTTCATGCCAGTGTCAACTCGAAGCTGTAACTTAGTAGTCTACGTACAATCGTCCCTGATGGCGCCATTACCCCATGAACAGAACGAGCGCGTGCTACAGCACATCACGATCAAATCGCATGACGTGCCGATGAGTTGCTCATGAACTACAGCTCCCGGCTGTCACTGAGCATTGGGATTACAGTAGCCCCGTGGAACTTTACTGCCAACTTGAACAGTACCTGATCCAATGTTTTTTTTTATCATCAGCACCACAAGTCAGGGTGAAAGATCAAGATAGATCAGTATTTCGATTTTTCACTCTTGTCGGTGCATTGTACTACAACAGTGCTACAGTAGTATTGATACTTAGAAAGCCCCGAGTCTGGGACGTGTTCGTCTTCTGTTCGATCAACAATTGCAAGTTTGGAGCTCAGAAGTGGTGCGGTTGGTACTCAAGTTTTGGGCTACACTGCCCCTTGATTATGGAAGCCCCGATCTCCCCCCTCATGGCTCTTGAAGATATCAAGATAGCAGCCTAGTAGCGTCTACTGCATCCGTCAATCCAACCGTTCATTCAAGATTTCGCACTGGTAGCTACTAGCAAGCCCGGCGCTAGGTACAAGGCAGGAATCTAGGCATTCAACACTGCCGATGCACGCTCTCCTGTGACTGAATGAAGACGATACTAATTTTATTTTGACAAACGTACTCCAACGGTTTGTCTGAAGTCACTATCGAGACGAGATCGTTGTTATGGCTAAAGTCGGATACTGTATGCGTATATGTGAGGAGGAACAGATGTATTAGCACGTTGTAAACCTTCTTCCTTGTGCTCAGTAACCAGCAGAAAGACGCACTGAAATTTAGCTACGTTAACTGCGGGATTCACTTGAGGTCGCGAGGTCAGTCCAGAGGCTCGTTGTGGATTCGCTATTCAGTGGTTGATGGTGGTTCCTATAGGATATCTTTGACGAAGTCAAGCGTAGCCTGGAGCGTTTGCAGCTCGGACTACATCATTGCGGGTACGACCACCATGTTATTTAAAAACCACTGACCTTGGGAATTGTACGCTGCAGGCCGATATGACCCAGAAACCTCGGCTGAGATAACTGAAAAGTTTCTTACCATTGACTCGGAGGTGCTGAGCTCATTTTGTTCGCTATACTAATGGTGGCAACAACTTTTGCATAATATCGTTCATGCTGGCTGTGTTCGGCTCCGCTACATCAGCATGAATTCTTGCTAGTGTATGCGTTCCACAACTCTAAAGATGCCTTCTGACCAAAACTGACCTTTAAATGCAGTCCACATAATGGTGATGGTGGTGCAGAGTATGAATATTCGTTGGAGCGATGGAAATCATTATTCAATGGATGGCGCAGTGGATCCTCTGTATCATCCTCAGGATAACACTCAACTTACCATCTAGCTTTTCATCAGGTTCGCGCAGCTTTACAGGAACCATCAATCGGTATATGATTTCTGCTGGTGCACGAAGTTCGCGTATCTAAATCATATTTTCAGCGTTGAGATAGCCGAAAAACACCAAATGAGCATGGCTCAGGTTGCGCTCGTACGAATGTCGTCGAAAGATAATAAAATCCACTCGATCTACTCCGCGCCGTCTCTTATGATAGGCGAAAGTGTGCGCGCCTATTGTGGGCCCGGCCAGGAACTGATTAGCGAGCATGCCTTTCGACGCCAGATGGCCAGCACTGGACTGATCGGGACGTTCTAGGTGCACCAGTGGGACATACGACGCTGACAGCGGACAAATTCCGCAGCCTTCAGGAACCGTGCAAATCACAGACAGTCGCTGGATATGCGCGAGAAAAGCCGGGCCTGTTGCTTCCGGATTCCATATGGCTTACAGCTGTCATGGTCAGAATTCAAGCGCACAGCATTGGGGTAGAAAGCGTAGGCCTCTCATGGCAGGGCAATGAAACAAGCATTTATGTCAGCACTGTTCCATTTCCCGAAAACGGTAACTGAGTGCAGTACGCTCCATTCAGACCATGGCAGTGTGGGAATAAACTGGGACCTCCACATAACTGTGCAACATCATTCATTCCCCCTGCTCTCATGCAGACTTCATGGATTCAGAGAGCTGATGCGGCCATTGTGCATAATCGACGTTGTATTATCATGGGCACCAGAGAGCGAAGAAAATGAGACCTCCGAAAATGAGGCCCCACGCGGAAGGCAAACTTTTTCTTCGACTTTGCATGGCAGAACCAGTCCAGACTGCATTGACGTCGTTCCGCAGCAACGTATCACTGCAACCCTCATTTGCCTTTTCTTATGCAGTAAGGCCAGAGGTTACTTGCTATGCTCCAGATGCCACTCCTTTCCGGGTTTCATATGCACGAACATAGCCATACGCTTTGTTCACCTAGGATCGTCCGCGAGTACCACATATGGTTGCTGGCTGCCTGACTCTTTGTAGAGTCTGACGTCTTGTATGCCTCACAACGCAATGGTCTGTATGAAGCAACCACCGCCATTGTTCCCGGCCTGCAGTATAGCCTGATGCAACTCCTTAGCTGGGTCCAAGCATACAGTACGTGTTGTCATGAGTTGCGGCGCTTCACCACGCTGTCATTCTGCGCTGCGCCGGTTGAAGAGACGACTCACAAGGTGGCATCATTTCCTCCACGCCTCACGTAGCCCTGATATATAAGTGCCTGCATCCCCCTCAACCCTTCAGAATACTATGGCGGCTGCCTCAAGGGTGACTGTGTCTCTAGAATCCTTCCCTGTCGAGCTGCTCTTCAACATCTTCGAATATCTCGATACTCCTGCACTTATACTATGCCAAACTGTTGAGTCGCATGTTTTCTGACCCGAAGTCGGTCGCAGGTTCTAAATGCTGACCATTGTCTGTCTGGTGCAGGTGTGCCACACATGGCGTGTGGCCATACGTGATTGCACTAGATTGCAGTATACAATTGAACTTGGGCTAAATGGGCTAGAGGATGGTCCATCCGGTGACAGTATCTTGGCGGACAAGGTGGAGTCTTTACGACGGCTGCGCAGAAATTGGTCGTCTCTCACATACGAGGCGGCCCGGGATCTGCCCATCGAAGAAGGCATGAATGATGATACCGCCGTGCTCCGTAGCGGGGTTCTAGCTTATTCGCGAGCCTACTCAAACGATCTGCATTTCGTCCGCCTTCCGTCGCGTCTCCGCATCGTCAATGAAAAGACGTGGGTTTTTAAGCGGTCGTCAGACGAATACGTCGCCTTCAATATCGATCCCGCTCAAGACCTGCTTGCTGTAATTGAGAGGGAATACGATAATCCCCACGGCATGGTGCAAGGACCGCCCGGTATTCCCAACTCTGCCGCCTTCGGTCGGATCTATTTCGAATTGCAGCTCTTCTCCCTCGAGAAAGGCACTCCGCACCATCTGGCCTTGCACCCACGCATCTATGTCCGCGATATTAGCGAAAACGTCCCCTTCGTCACCGATAGCATCCTTTTGCTGGACGACTACGTTGGGGTGCTTAGCGCTGGGACTCAGACGCGCGCTTCCATCCTGCGCATATGGAACTGGAAAACTGGCGAAATCCTAAGGGTAATGTTCTTTTCAGATGAAGGTGCAACCCTTACTGAGCATGACACATCCCCTAGTCAGTCTGCGGAACTCTGGACTCATTCACGTTCCTGGGCGGGCCGTATATCGCTATTGGATCGGGAACATGCTCTGTAGACGCCACACGCCACATATCAACCCTTGCCATTTGCGACCTGAGCACACAGTACCCTGAAGAGACAGAGCTAATGCAGGCGCCGGCCGTCCGCATGTTTGTCCTTCCTAACGCTCTATCGGGAATGGAAGACTCAAGCAGGCGTAAAGTGCACCTTGTCACTGATCCAGATGCATTCAGCGCGCCTCAACGTCGCGTCAGCACTGGCGCCCTGCTTAGCATCTCGCTGACCGCCGATGGCGCTGCCAAGGGCTCGGAAGTCTCGGTCATCCTCCCTGTGTCTACCCTCAAAGTGCATCTCCATTCTGGAGGTGACGGACTGTCTGGGGGCCTCGTAGAGTGGGAGGATTGGGGCTCTGCGAGCGCCCATGTGCGGGTGTCGCCGGCAGTGCCTGCAGTGCGGATGGGACAGTGTGTATCCGGCATGCGTTGTATGGCGAGCCTGCACTGCAGCAGCAGCGATGCGACTCCGAAAGCTCGCATAATCCAGCTTAATCCTCTGCAGACAGCACGAGCTGCGCACTCAATGACATCTGCCCCTCTTGTCCTGGCTAGCCACAATTACAATATCGGTGACTCAGAAGAAACCTCCACGGATGACCAACAGCTTTCTGGGACGTTTACAGGGGACGTTCCTGGCGAGCACCGCTTGTGGAGATGGTGGATGTCGGAAGACTGTCTGGTTTTGGTCACCGGTGTGAGTGTCTCCACGAATATTTAGATGTCGGTGCTGATGCGATTCACTCCAGTACCCTGATGTCAGACATCGGATCTTCATGTTCTGAGTTTGGCCACTACAGTAGCTACCTTTAATGTCATGGTTTGGCCAGAAATTTCATGCATCTGTGGACAGCACTACACAGCCCATGCAGTACATTCTTGGCATCAGTGGGCAGCCAGTAAAGAAAGCAGAGATCGACGCCCACATAATCATATTTAACACCCTTATCAAATTGTTGCCTTTGTTTCCTTTACTAATACTACGTAACCTTTACCTCACGCTACCTTATCCGGTCTTTGCCTTAAGCCCTTTCGACAGTGTCAAGAACATAACACTGCCCCCTCCGAGAATGGCAATTTACAAACCAATATACTTCGTCATACCGACCTCCACGCCGGCGCCTCCCCACACCGAGCCCGCAACGCGTCCCGCAAAATTGCTACACTGGATGACCACGCTGGTCCTGCCATTCCACGACGCTGGCAGTTGCTTGGATAGGAGGCTAATCGTAACCGTACTGGCGGGGTTGAATCCCAGCGCCACGAGAAACCAGCACCCAAAGAGGCTGCTGAAGCTCGTCCTGTTGGCGTACAGGATGGCAAGCGTTATGAGCAGCCCTGTGAAGCCTAGTGCACAGCCGACCGCAAGGATCCAGCGACCTTGGACGCTCCTGGCGGACAGCACGTTCAAGAGCAGTAAGGGGAAGGTGCAGACTCCGCCGAGGGCGATGAGGTTGCCTGCGGTGTATGGCGTCCACCCGAACGAAGCAGCGGTGTACACAGATGTTAACTTTCCGGGCACCAAGGATGAAGAAACATATCATCGCGAATCAGCACGTGGTTGCGATAACACCCCATTGGTGTAAAGAGACGCGGCGAGGTTCGTCCTGCCCAAGGTCCTCTGGCATTTGCGGGGCCCTTGCTAAGACGGACGGCGCGGATCCAGGTATCTCAGGCCTCGTGGCTGCTTGGGTTCCGGGGCCCATCATCTCCGGCGCGCGAGCAAGTCGACGATAACCACCGACTGGAATCGTATCTGGTCATGCTGCACATCCTCGAAGAAGAACGCGATCGCGACCCAGAATAGCAGCCAATGATCCAATCTGGGCTCACATACCCGTTGAAAATGGCATTGGAGAAGCCGACCTTGTTGAGAAGATCGACGACGAATGGGCCCACGCTGAACCCCGTCCTGTGACCGATGACCAGCCAGCTTGCGAGCGTGGTCCGCCTTCGTACGCCCACGATGCACGCGCCAGAGCAGAAGCGTTTGCAGTACATGAAATAGGTGAAGGAAAAGCCGAGTACGATACGGCCGATGAGTATAAGATACAGATAATGCGCGCGGTATGCGAGCGCGTACAAGATGTTGCCGAGTAAAGCAGAGGCACGGGCAAAGTGCAGAGGCAGGACATATATATGCACCTATTATCAGCTAACCTTCCGGCGTCAGTATGTGAGAGTTTCGAGCGAAAAGTAAGATCCTGATAGACCTTCATGAGGGGTACCAGCTCAATGGCAGAGAACACGGTGGGAATACCGATAATGAGACCAGAGAAGGTAGCGGTACCCCCCAGGTATTCTGCGTATTTTGTTAACGAGGGCACTACGATAAAGAATGAAGTCTAAAACATAGAATAAGATGACGATTGATCAATGTCGGTCCTGGCAAATACACTGAACAGCGCATCCTTCCCCTGGACCGCCCACGAACCTGCAGAAGCATGTTCGCCAACAGGATGATGACAAAAGAGCGTATTTTTGGAGGTTTCAGTTCTGGATTCTCACCTTCATCTGTGGCATATACCATATGGTCCGTAACTACGTCTTGCGTGGGTTGAGCTTGAGGACCATCTGCGTTGGCTCGGGCAGGTGGGCCCCGAGATTGATAATGTCGCAACATGCGCCGGGAACGTCAACACTGTTGACACAATGTCCAGCATTGGCATCTCTGATCAAAAACCGGAAAGTTCGGAGTCAAATGGAATACTTTGTCAAGACGGTGGTCACCTCAAGGGCCATTCAATGCCGCACTAATAGCGCCCCGACGGGCGCTGATGCTAATTGAACCACCGCCGGCACTTGGTACGTCGGCTCTTGTCTCTTGATCATCCCGTTTTACTACCGGAACCAAGTTGTACTGTACGCCCGTCTGCCGCATCACCGTACTTTATGTCCGCGCTGTCACTTGTCAGCATGCGGACCAAATTGCGTCGGGCCTCACAGAAATCAGCAAACTTGCCGCAATCGCCGCCTAGGCACTGTGACAGAAACACAACCCTGATTTCCTGATCGCACCCATCCACTTGCGTTCACACGGATGCGCTGTGCTCGGCCGACTTAAACGGAGACAAGGTATCAAGCCCGTTCAGGGTGGACGGTTACTCGACGCTGATATATTCCGTAAAGCTTCCATTGTTTCTCTTTCTCCCCTCAGTCTTCTGTGAAGAGACTGAGGTCAGAATTTTCTCACTTGTGCTTGTTTATCCTGTTTTCTCACTTATTGTTACTGTAGAATTCGTCCTCTTTTCCACAGTTTCCACACGCTCCAGGTCGGGGGCACGCCCGAACGAATTCGACCTCCGATACGTGTCCTTCTAGTCACGTTTTAGTCTCTGCTGAGAATCAGGGCTTCACCAGCCTGATTGGTTTTCATAGTGACACGTCGCCTGTAACCGCTGGGCAAGGACCCAGATCCGCGGTGGCACTAGGGGTTTCAGCCTCTTACAGCGATTAAATCGACCCTCTAGGTGGCATACGGCGTGAATTACGGAGGGGAATAGAATGCGGCAGCAATACGATAGATGATAAGGGACTTTTAAGGTATATAAGACAATTGTGTCATGAGAATGGAGGATGATCCCGATTGATAGAAAGATCAGCCAACAGTCAGCCCTAACCTGGCACCTGCAAGTCCGTCTCCCTCGCCTCCAGCTTCGATCTCTTCACCGAATTCCACTTATCCCTCTGGTTCTCCAACGCCCGTCCGAGCAGTCCGAGCTCATGGAGGCGCTGGCGTGTCTTCGCCTCATCCTGCGCAACTGGGCAGGACGTTGCAAAGTGGCGCCGCAGGATGTCCATCCGGCCGAGGGCATGCCTACATAGGCGGCACTGCCCCCGGAGTGTGCCCAGGTGCGTGCTCGAGCCGAGGTGCTTCACCATGCTTTTTGCCATCACCTTCTTCGAGCACATGCCCCAATGGCAGACCACGGGCGACGTTCCCAGCTGCACCCCATGCTTCGTGTGCAGGTGTGCGAGTGCCTCACGCCCATTCTGTGAGATGCTCTCGCTGCAGCCTGTCCACTTACATGGTACGTGGCTGGGCCCGCCCGCGTCGTACTGGAAGAGATCGCCAGAGCGGACTTGGTCGAGCAGCGATGTCGGCGTGGAGTCATCCTGCTCTTCCTCTTCATAGCGCCGCTTCCTGCCGGTGCCTTTTGGTTGCGGAAGGGCCATGGCAGTGTGTGTGGCGTGCGGCTGAGAAGGGACGTTCGTGGCGTTTACGATTGGGAATGGCTGTGGCGCCAGTACACTATACAGTCCCGCTTGGTACGGGCTGGGGTCCCAATTAGTCTGACTGGTGACGGAAAGCCATCAAAGATCTTACAACTGCCCTGGGGTGTACTGTGACACGGAGAAGAAGGGGGCAGCCGCAGGTATGCCTCCGGAGGTACTAGGGGCCGTCGCCGACAACATCTTCCTGCCAGTCTGGAGGATACCGAAAGTCTGGCTGTGGGCGTACTTTCAATGATACTGAAGTGTTGGTGCACTCCTGAACTTACATATTTTGCTTTGACGTGCCAGTAAAGGCAGTCAATGGACAAGGGGCGGAAAACCTTGCGCAGGCCACATTGGAAGTGTTGCTGGAGTGGCAGCCGTGGGATCGGCGATAGATGAGCGCCACGTGTTTGAAAGCGAAATGTGGCACTCACAGATAATGGCCAGCAGTGGAGTATTGGAGGGTGGCATTTTGCTCATAGTCCTGTCTGGCAATTGGTGGTGATGCTTCTGTGCCCACATCGGGAGCCGGACCACCATGAATAGTGGTCCCAACATATGGGATGTGAGCCAGGGCATTCCTGTCCTCAGATTCCAATTGCAATGCATCTCCCAGTACACACTGCTGTGGTGTAGTTGCTTGCTTGGCTGTACAAAATGTACTCCTCGAGTCACCTACACCAGTAGACCTCTCTTGAGAACTGAAAATGCCAGAATCGCTATGTGGGTGATGAGCAGGGGGTCTATGCAAGAGAAAAAAGGCACTAAAACATCTGTATGATCAAAGGCCTCAAGAGAAGTGCGTCCTCTGTCTCCTTGTCTGTGCCTGGACGGGATAGACCACTTTTAAATTTATCAGGACAAGGGAAGGCAGACGGACGAGAAAATGTTATACTTCTCATCAAAGTGTTTGTCCAGATATTCGAAAAGTAAATTTATGATCTCCTGCCGCCTATCTGTCGTAGAGGCAATGGCAGTTAGTGCGGAACTCTTCCCCCCGGCATGCGAAGACCGTACTCACCTAAAATGCGTGGCTCGACGCTGTCTTGCCTCGCGACGTTTTCGTTTTGCGAGATGAGATGGTGGCTTTGGGTGACAGCACTCATAACTATTATGCAGATCGAAAGGTGAAGGGATGTGTGAGAAGAAAAAGGTGGGAGGATGTGGTCGTTGACATATGGCGAACAACCCACAGGTAATAAATAAAAAACCTGGAAGCACTTTGGCACTAGCTACATCGTGCTAGGGTGTCCAAGCTAGAAGCCTAGAGAAAGGGACGCATGACCACCGATGTAAAAGCAGCGGCAATGAAACATAAAAGTGGCGTCCTGAAAAAGTGCAGTTGAAAGTAATAAACGATTAGATGTCAATGTAAGCCCTGCATGTGGCAACAAGCGAGAAAGTACCCACATCGGACTCACTGCATCGCGGCGCCCAAGATCGGCGAAAGAGTATCTGAATTTTATAGTCGATTGAGATCTTCAAAAAAGCTGGCCTGACATACCGTATTCTGTCCCGAAAGGACGGATTGGTAGATGACAGCGTTGTGCGTCCAGCCCTATGGGATATCATCAATGATCTGCAATTAAGGTGTCTTTTCCTGGAATTACACACACTGCCACTAGATTGTGGCGTGGGCAACGTGCTGCCGTCAAAGCGAGGAGAAGCGTCAAATCTAAGCGCTGGAAAGGTGTGCGTTACCACCGAAACGTTCAAGCGGGAATCGCTATGTCGTAAAGCTTAGAATAAAGACACGGACCAGTTCCTGAATGCCTAGATCTCCACGTCCGTCAAACATGCTTCTCTCCCATGTAAGATCAACCCTGGCACCGAGAGAGGGCACAATGTATCTAGAGTCCAAGATGCCACTGTATTGCCATTCACTCGCCGGCTTGGCACGAACAAAAGCCAGACACTCAAGTGTCGCTGACGACGGCCATCTCAGGAGCAATAGTAAGATGACGAAAGGAAGCAGACCGAGAAACCTTGCTTGTTCCACTTGTACTGTGGCTAGACAGCTTTCCATAGGACTCGGGGCTATAAGGAGCGAATAGGACGCCTAGATTTTCAGAGAGAATCTACGATGATAGAGATGTATATAGAAGTTGATGAAGTCCTGAGGCACAATAGATCGGGGATAAAGAGCCAGAATAACAAAGCCATGTAAACACGAGACAGCCAGATGAAAGCCAGATCTCCCGAGCCATGCCACCAGGGTGATTAGAATTGCAATAGGTAGGATATCATTGCCAACCGAGACGATGAAAGGTTCGCTTATGTATGACATAGAATAGTTGCTTTCAATCGTAGACGGCGGTCACCGGTCAAGCTAGATATAGCAGCAGCTAAGGTCCAAGCCATCAGCGATACTGTGGTCAAGAAACCTCCAGCATTGGATTCGTCCATAATGACCGACCATAGCATATACAAGTCGCCTCGTAGCAAGCCAGGGGCACCAGGGAAGGATGTTAAAGTTGAAACCCGTTGCAAATTAGCTCCTCGAATATAGCATTGCAGACACGCCAGCCAGGGAGATAGGCTGAGCAGTATATACAGGCAAGAGGAATTCTGTTTACCAGGCTTGCTTGTCTTGCGCATGTGGTCGTGTGTTGCACGTGTGTTGATGCGCGTCGGATACTACTGAACCCAAGGAAGCCACGGTGGGCGCTTATACGCCTTCGCGGACGTCATTTTCCATCATGACGCATGATGCATGATGCTCGGGCCAGCCGAAATTCAAGCCCACGACAAGGTCAATAACATCCTTATCCATCTACACGCGTACAACGACGTACATGAACTACAGAGATTTTGGGTTGTAAAAGATGACAGCTGGCCAAATCTATGCAACGTGCACAATGTACTCGAAGATGCGATTGCCTACGTATTGTCGGCATCCTACGGAGATACGGACGTCCCTAAATTACGTGCGCCTGACCATGATGAGGGTCATCGGCCACTCTACGTCTATGTATTCGTCAGCGCCACCTTCTTTACCCGTGCCTTCGCGCAGTGTGTGCCAGAAACGCAGAGCGATGTCGCCGTCCGGGTTGTTTATGTCATCCGGATACCGCTCATGGAAAGTATGCAACGAGCTGAACGTGCGGAAATAGGCGAGCAAATCGTCCCAGTGCATGCGTTTGTATAAAATGACCGGTTGCGGATCGGGGAGTGCAGAATAGTAAGCGCCTGCTGACGACCGCGTGCCTTGAGTGCATAACATAAGATCATCGGAGGAGAGACAGCGTGCCTGTATAGAACACGTGCTGCCACTCGGTGTAGCAGTCTGGAAGCACATCGGTCGCCTTTGGCACATCGAGGAAGTGCCTCTCAAGAATAGTGCGCCCCGGACGCTGCCAATGCGGCCCAAGGGAGGTTGCAGGGTCCTTCCCACCCGCATAGTTGACGATGAGCGGGGTCAGGCTCGGAAAGCGGCTGAGGCGGAACTCGGAGTACACCTACACAAGTTGAAACACATCAGCGATGATGGCTCTGTGGTGACAAAGAACGCACCCAAAATGCAGCGGTGCCACCGGGGCGCAAAACTCGGGCTGCTTCAGGCCAGAATCGTGCCCAATCGAACCAATGTGCTGCCTGGGCTGGTATCGCGTTCGATGGCAACGGTTCTGGGTGACGTACAGTAGGGCAATGGGCACGCACCCGCAATGACCATGTCTGCTGCTCCATCTGACAGGAATGACAGGTCCTCGGCCTTGGATTGCACAAACTCGGGCTGGTTGGCATCGCCTTCCCGCTGCATGACAGAGCTTCGCGCCTGCTCGATCATACTGAGGCTCGGATCAACCCCGATAACGCGTTTGAATGGCGTCAGTTCCCAGGTGGCCTGGCCTTCCCAGCATTCAATGAAGCGAAGGATATAAAGCTGGCCATCAATACGAGCCTACCTGTCCCACACCCTAGATCGACTGCCGTATCCCATCTTGCCTTGCTCGACTTGCCATGATATTGGAAGATGAAGTCGAAGAGCTGTCGGGGATAGGTCGGGCGCGCAGCAGCGTATCTGACGGTGTTGAAGGATGTCTTTCCGAAAGTGGCCATATTACCCAGCAATCGGGAGCGAATTGTTGGGAACAGGAAAGTAAGTAGACGAGCCTGATGAGAGCGTTGACGAGCAGCGCTCTTGCGGCGTTTGTCGTCCCGCAGGCCTTCTGGGGTCATGGGGTATTTTTCAGGGGTACACAGAAGATGTTCGGGTCCACGTGTGCCACTTTCCCAGCGCAGACAGGTGTCGGGCTCGAACATCTCTGATATGTGATAGTACGTCTAATGTCGAGCGAGCAAAGTGGCCATTGTATTGCGAGGCCGTAAGACGGAGCTGTGGACCAGGGACGGACCGCGGTCGACCGCGGACTGCCAGGGACCGCATACACAGGCTGAAGGTTGCCCACTAGATATGATAGGCGCAATACGCGTGTAACATAAACGCGGTTCACCCCAGTTGGCATGCCGGCTCCCTGACCTTTTCCTCTTTGCCCATCCTTCACTCCCTTCGTGCTCTCTGTACTTTGAGCTGGAATCCCGTGTCTCATGAAAGCTCTCTTCCGAAGAAAGGCGGCAGATGCCAACCATGGCAACCCTTCGGTTCCTTCGCTTTCTCCCCCTCCTGCAAGTGCTAGCCCTGTCCAGATACCGCAATATTCTCGGTTTACTGCCGCACCGAATGCCTCACAGGCTGCTCTTCGTGACAGACCTCGCCCGGTCGTCTCGGCTCCTATGCCTCTAGGTATGTCTGGGAGGACTGTTGAGCAGCGGCAGGCCCACGTCGAGGAGGGGACGTGGAAGGGCGAAGATCTTGGGAATGCCGGAGCTAGAAGCATGGCTGCCAGGGTCAGGGATTCTGTTCGGTCAGAATACCCCCTTGTGTCACAACTTAATTCCAATTATCATGCCCAGAAGTCGAAGCTTACTGTGAGGGACGACCGAACAGCTCTTGTCGAGACACCAGCGGGCCTTGTGCGCGGGTCTGTGCTCCTAACGTCAGACTTCCCGCAAGCGCACAGGTTGGATTCGCAGGCAGTGCCTTCTAACCCACGGACATTCTCGCGTAAATGATTTCCATTGTTTTTCGGGCGTGTACCTACTGATATGCTGGCGTTTCTGCCATAAAGCCCTTCGGTTGGAGAGACCACCGCCTACACCCCGCCCGGCGCGTGAACCGGTTTCAGAAACGACTCGACCGCCATCGCCGACTGTTGTCGACGTAACTCCATCGCCATCTGTTGTAACACCACAGCCCCGAGATATCTACGCCTCACGTAATTCGACCCGCCACATTGACTCGCCTATTGTTGTAACACCTCGCACCGTCAAGACTGCTTTACCACCGCAACCGGCATCAGCCGACAAGACCGGACATCCATATAACACGTCTTTCACCTCGCAGCTAAGAGCGGGCGCCGGCGTTCCTACAGCGTCAGTTTCTGTAACAACAGTCCCAACGGGCAACCCCCTTGCAAAGGCGAGTGATGATCTCATTTCCAAGTCGCTTCCGTCATGCATTCGATCACATGGCTTTGAGCGCACTGCGTATTAAGGGAGATTGACAGCGGCTTGGAAGAGTAGAGTAATGTTTGTTAAAAGAACAAGAAGTTTCCTAACCGAAATGAATTCACAGGACGGGCGCGGGGCCAGTTCGCAAGCATATACGTTCTTGCAGACACAAGGCCATACATTAAAGAATGTCAACACCGGCTCTAGGCCCGAAAAGGCAAGTCACAATCTCATGCAAGGTCGCCTTCCCACCACGTGCATATATCATTACTTTAATTTGTTGTGGCGCTGACTTACTTCAAAACGTGTTCTTTCAATCTAATGACTGTGCATATGTATGTAGGACACCACCTTGGCGCCACCCAACCCTGTGGTACAAGATCTTCTCCCTTCCTCACCTATATCAGCGTCGCTTTCTCAACTAGACGGAGCCTTCCCGGGCCCTTCCTTTGTGCCATCACCACATCGGAGACCATCAAAACTTGCCAGTCAAGAGTCTTTCTTTCTTAATCAACGCTCGATGCCTGGTGTCCACTATTTGCCTCCGTTTGCTAGCTCATCGTATCCGTCCACCTTGACTCCGCCTCACTCCTCCGATGGTCACACTCGCCCCCCTGAGGAACAAGAGAGACTGAGACACAAGCAACGAAATGTGCAGAGAGTGCTGCCGTCGTCTATGCCGTCGTCACCTCAGAGCTATGCTCCAGCGTACCACTATGGGCCTCCAGGAATCTTCGCTGAAATGGGGGGGCAAGTGCAGCCCAATCCTGCCTCACCACCATCGCTAAGGCGCGGTCCTCTGATATTCGCTACTATGGGTTCAGCTACAGATCGTGCCGCTGTAGGCCCCCCACCCATGTCTTCCCAACCTGGTCGTGCTGGGAGTAGGGTAAGCTCCTTCGAATCTGAAGGTAGAGCGCCAACTGTGCGTCACATGTCTTCCATGCCCTCCACCAGTGGGCAGTCTCGTAACGGTCTTTCCTCGTCCATTGGTGACTTGAAAAAGAGTAGTACGGGTGGCGAGAAAGACACAGTGTATCAGGGGACGCGCTCAAGCCGCACATCGGCCCTGCAGTCTCAACGCGTCACTCAATATTCCCCCGTTAGTCCTAGTGTCTTATCACCCTTGCTGTCCAGACAGAGTCTCGCGTCCAAGCTCAGTGACCAGAAGGCAACCCTGAACACTGACTCACTTGGAGGTGTGTCAGTCGGAGGACAACCACTGTCCCCAACGTCTCCTCAATCCACACGACGTATTCTTACGAAACATCGACCGATTACTCCTGTCTCTCCCAAGAAGCTGTCGGCGCAGCTTACGAATCCCATAGATACAAAGCAGCAAGCGCATCAGAACGTGCGTGGCAGTGTGGTGCTACCTCTTGATGCCGACCCATTCGCGAAGAGTGAAGTGGTGAAAACCGTCCGCAGCCCACCTTCGCGAGGGATGTTGGCAGAGAACCAGGATGGGCAAGCTCATATCAGAAACGATGTCTCACCTCCGGCTGACCTCGAACGGGGGGCTGTGCCGTTGTCGCCGAGGACACCGACGGATGCTAGAGATTCTCCGCCCACTGTGTCAGCATCTCCTCGAACGCCTTTAAAGTCTTCTAAAAGTTCCAGTCATCTGTTGGCACGGCTGAATCGTTCAGATAGTACCGAGGATCGTGGAGCGTTGTCAGAGTCGGAGGCAGATCCTGCTGTTTGTTCCTCGGCCCGAGATCCTCCTACTGGACCCCCTACGCCCCCGTCCCCAGAAGATTATTCTCGTGCCCGCTCGCGGCGTCGCGGAGCACGGTTAGAGGAACTACCTGCTGAAGTGAGCGACGTCGCACAGCAAACCCTGCCAACGTTCTATCCCCTCCTTGCGCACCTCAAGGAGCCTGCCCTGCTCTCTCAGCTGCTGGCCTACCTATCCTTCCATGAGTGGCTTGTCCTTTGGCACTTAAGCAAGAAGATCCACACGGTCCTCGATGAAGTCAGTGTACTACGCGAAGTCGTCCTGGAGCGCTTTCTCGGTGTTGTCGGGTACGCGCGTTGGACTTGGGCACCGAATGTTCCCGAGCCCTTGCGGCTGTCTCTTAAGGAGCTCGGGTCATATATGTATGGGGTTTCGCTGCCCACGTACTCGTATAACCAGAGCGCGACGACGTGGCTCGCCGCACCCTACGCTCCCGCAGAGAGTGCGCTCATGCACGCGCTGAAGAAGGCCACGCGTGCATACACACGCGTCGTCTTACGCCTGCGTGCGCAGGCGGAGGCAGAGGCAGATGAGGTCGGCGCGGCAGCGGCCATGTGGCGTAAACGGCGGAATTACGCCCCGCCACCCCCATCCTGGAGTCACGCCTCAGCGGCGATTCACTCCCAGCCACATTCGAATCACCGGGCGTTCTCGCGCCAGTCCAGCCGTGCACCGTCGCCCTCGCTCTCTGTGCAGTCACATCATGCACGACCGCATATCAGTGGCAGCCCCTTGGAACCAACGTCACGCTTTTACTCACCGCTGTTCCGTCTCCGCCGCGCACCGTTGCTGCGTGTCTACGTGCCGTCTCCAGATGGCGACTGGCTTTCGGATGCTAGTGTGCTCGAATGCGAGGTCGAGCTGAAGAAGGCAGGTGTGTTGCCACTTTTGCGCGCGGGCGATGTCGTGTGGGATCCTGCGATCGGCGACGAAGCCAACGCAGGTCGGCTCGTGTGGGACGGGCGGTACCTTATCGTAAGTGCTGCTTCCTATGTATAATCATTTATTCAATTGGTTAATGCTTACGATGTTCAACAGGACCTGGACTACACGTACTCGCCCGCCGGCGATCTTCCGGTGTATCTCCCGACGCTAGCGTTCTCGCCATCATACTTCCACCGCGTGATCCGCACTGGGGGGGAGAACCAGAACCCAATTTGTCACATTGACGTCACGTTCTGGGCAGAGGAAATCGCTGCCCACCTGCAGCTCCTGCAGGATCGGGTTAAGGCAGAGACGTGCGTGCTCCCGGGTCCCCAACTCGTGTAATATTACTGAATTCATATTCTTTTATGCAGGCCGCAAGGAACCGTGCACACCGTCATCCGCTGGGTGCACCGCTCCTCGTTCCAGATCCGTCCGCCGCCATCGCACGTCGCACCAGCGGTGTCCGTCGTTATGCCGACAAAGGAACGACGCGCAATCGACTCGGGCTGGTTCGGTACGGTCGTGGTCGAGGCGGAGGGCACTAACGAGGGCCTCGCGGATCTGCAGGCCCGCTGCCGCTCCGCGTTCCCGCCACTGGCGGGTGGGGAAAAGATCGCGCGCGAGCGCTGCGTGTGGCGGATTTTACGCGAGCGCAGGTACGTGTCATTACTGGCTCTACGATAACTGGCGGGGGTTGACAAGATCTTGTAGTCGGCCAGGTGAGATATGGATACGCGCTGTGAGCTCGAAAGAACGACTGGCACCGTGATCGTGCCATCGATGACGACTGCCACTTCTTCGGTTATCGGACCTTGCTTGTTTTCTGCTAGACAATTCGTTTCGAACACTTCCCAGACTTGCTAGTGTCTTTGTCTATTAATCTTCCTCTAATGTCTCTGGGGCGTCGACTGTTGTGATGAACTGGGTTTGCGCATTGCTTCTGCTGCATGCTGTCATGTTTCTATCATTTTACTTGCTCTGCTACTCTCTCGCCTCAAGGGCGGATACATTAGCTTCCACACTTCCTCACCGGTTTCTGGCCATCTTGGCACGCTTTCGTACCATTACCTAATTATGTATGTCCCCCTTATGTATGTCACGTACTCACCGGCTCGCTCGTTCACAGGTCTCCCCAAAAAAAAAGTAGACAGGAATTTTATGTATCTTGCAATGTCGGCATCGTCTCCCTGAATGGTGGCGCACCAGAAATTTGATGTGTTCTAATCGGCGCGTAGGAATGTGAGGCCGGCCCTTTGCGCAAGTTCCCTATTACCATGGTATCGCTTTTCGTACACGTGTAGATTTCATCCATGCGCCCCAGTCCCATGGTTTGCGCTGTTGCGTGACAGGTCCCTAGCTGAAAACTGGTACGTGAATGGAAAATCTTCAGTTCTAGAGTGCACCCATCGTATACGCCTACAGCGGGCGCAGGACAATGCCACCTCGCACCGTCGCCACCCAATAGGCTCCTGGTGTCCAATTTGTCGTCAGGAACACTGAGAAGAGTCAGCAAACACCACTCATTAAGACAGGTCCAGATCCGAGAGCCCGTTAATATTCTCATAGGCATCCATGTTGGAAAATCGACGACAACGGTACGACACCCACGCGCGCAGCGTGCTTGTCCAGGTCAAGAACGGCCAGACGTGGGCAATCGTGTGAGGAAAGTACAGGGAAAAAGCTATTATATATAACTAACGACCCTGCAGCTGCGCTTGCTCGCGTCAGCCCGCAATCACGACAGCTCCCCGAATTTTCAAATCAATCCTGTGTGACAACTTACTGACATTGGTGCCCACCAAGAAGACATTGTAACCTGGTCCGACATCCACATCACCTGAATTCACTGCTCTACGTGCCGTAGCTTGCTGAGATCTTGGCATCCCATAAAGGATGAGAAGATGCTCTGTATGAGGGTAGTCTAGTTCCATATGGGCATCAAGGACTGTGGTCCGAACACGCTCATGTAGTGTGCAAATGGCATAACAATGGTGAGCATGACGCAGCATCTGGTGCGTGCAGGACGGCCTGCATGCCGATTGGTGCCCCTTGAGAGACTCCTGCTCTGTTCCATGAATTCATGCTACCCGAAGTGAAGTGGGTATAGTGGGTGTAATGTGATGGAGTGGCAGTCCATTCATGATAAGCCGACATTTGCACAAGAAGTGCAGATGTTTATGATTGCCCTTGGTTTCTTGCCCCGGACAAGCATGTGTGGGTCTCGTACCGTTGTCGTTGATTTCTCTTCAACAGATGTATGCAATAAATACATTGGAGGCAGTCTATTTGAACATTGGGTGGGGCTATATTTGTAAAGTACAGTATGGCAGGAAGTCATGGGCAGCAAATGTAAGACAGTAAGTACTAGGCAATCACAAAGGAATACCATAGAAAAGGCATGTCAATATAAAATCAAATTGCTTCTGCCTCTCTTTGCATATCAGCAGCCTTTCCTGGCTGACCTAGCTCCATGTAGCATTTTTGAAGTCTCTGTAAAATGTTTTGGCAGGACTCCTTTCTGGAGAGCTGCTTTGCCAAAATCAAAGCAGACTGGAAATCCCTTTCAGCCTCCTCCCACTGGGCCCTTGCCACATGCAGATATCCCAGCTGCTGATGTGTTTCCATCTCCCTAATTCCATAAGATGCTCTCTTGTAGAGCCCCAGAGCCTTCTTCATCATCTCCTCTGCTGTGTCAAGCTCTGACAGTGCTCTATAGACAGCTCCAAGACGAAATGTGGCATTGGCTTGTCCCAGGACATCACTAGTCTCCTGGTATGAGATCAGAGCTTCTTGGAGTTTCTCCTTGGCCATGCTATACTCCTGCATATCATATCCCAAAACACCAAGCCAAAACAGACAGTGTGCATGATACATAGGATCATCCTTGGGAGTGATCAAGGCAAGTGCCTGGGAAAGTGACTGTTTGGCATCTTCATACTCCTTGAAGTGTCTGTGCAGGTTTCCAAGGTCCACCAAGTCCTGTGCTTGGAGATGTGTTTGATTTGCCTTGATGTGCAGTTCCAAAGCCTGGTTAAATATGCCCTTGACTTGATGGTAATCAAACTTGGGCAATTGGAAATGAGCTTTAGCAAGCATTCGTAATGCATTTGCTTGGTGAACTTGGCTCCCACCAAGTTTGTACTGCTCTGCAGCTGCCTGATATTTCTCCATTGCCTTTTCAGGTAGAAAGGCATGATAGGAGACTTCTCCCCATGCAGAAAGGCAGCTCCCATGAAGAATAGGATTCAAGTTTTGTGTACATTGAGTTGTCAGAGCAATGAGAGAGTCATCAAGGATTCCATGGAAGGAACAGAACCATGTGAAGTTAATGATGGCTTTGATCATAGGAATGTCATTGGATGATTCTTGCAGGAATCCCTGCAAAAGCACTCTGAGATTCCCAATCTCCGGGAGGACCTTTCTCTGGACTTCTGATGACATACGGTCGTTGCTTTCTTTGGCAAGGGAGGTGTAGTAAGATTTCAATGCATGAGC
>QLPM01002869.1:0-12016 GCA_003314695.1 Albatrellus sp. MG142
CATATCGCAATGCCGATCATTGCCAGTGTAGCCTGGGTGTCGAAGATAAGAATATGGCCCACTCGTCATGAGTTTATGCACCTTCCTTATAGACAAGTCGTACGTGAAGAGGCGACCGAGCTCGCAGTAGCAGGCGACGCGGATTGCCCCGCCGATAATGGAAAGGATCTATCTCAGTATAAAATTGGAACTTCTTGAAGCAGAGTCCCCGCCCACATATGTAAGAAGTAAGCGGAGTGCACAGGCGGTGAATAAGGACGGTGTTGGAATTACAAAGGGCCGCAGCCCGGATATTTTAGTACGGTTTCTTTTGTTTTCCGTATCTATGTTACTGTTCCTTTTGTTTCGTACAACTGCGCAGATATTTTGGCCGCGCGCAGACGAACTGCGCCGCTACGCTATTGTCCTGCATAACGTCGTATTTGTTTTCATCCGGACTCTTATTTAGTATAAGTACTGTATGCTTCTGACTCAAGCACCTCAGTCTATTCGCTGCTATCGCGAGACTGAGGCGTTCTGTACGTCTAGGCGATTGCGAAAAGTCCGACTCACTGCGCGCGCGCGCGATATCTAACTCCAAAAGACAGGAGTTAATGAGCTGCGATGGCGGTAGTTTCACAGAACCCTCCGAACCAAATAAGTGCCTGCGGTCGTCAGCTGTACGCCTAACTCTACTGTAGGACACATGGGCGGCTCACCCTGATAAGAGCTCGGAATACCTTGCGTGCAGTGTGATTGAAACTCTCAATAAACCCCCCCGTCGCTGATACATGATTAGACTCTGTGTAGATGATCTTGTAGCAGTATACGACTGGCCAGCAACGGAACTTTAAGCAAGGAAGACATACGGTTTATTTATATGTGACAGCTTCTGAGCGCCAGCTTAGCATGGCTGCAGGATCGTGGTGTTTATAGGAAATTAATAAATTCATACCGCTAAGACCGACTGCAATACTATCGTAGGATCCTGTATCTGCCTGTTCTGGGGTGGGGACTGTTTGTCATGCGGACATAACGAAGTCCGATCACGGTGTGGATCGCCGCGCCGATAACGGTAAGAATCCATCACAGCATGAAACGGCGCTTATGTTTATTCTTGCAGCTGAGTCCTCGAAGTGGGCAGACTGCAGAGATGGTGAATAGGGAGGGAAACCGATGAGCGGCGACGGCAGTAACTTCATAGAATACCCCGATCCATCACGAATGCCCCGGCGCGGCAATGGGGCCGTCAGCGCACGCTTGGCTACGAGACACACGGACGGCTCACCTTGGCGAAGATTACGAACACTTTGCTTACACCGAGATTGACTCTCTTAGTAACCCCGCAGATAACCTCACCCGTTGCTGTTACACGATTAGGTGGTATGAAGGTGCTCTGGTAACAGGCACGGCACGGTGGCAAGCAACGGAACTTTGAGTAGGGAAGACATGTTTATCTGATAGCAAGGTGTGTCCGACACCAGCATATTTTGCCCAGTTGTATGCGATATATTTGTGGAGGCTGTAGAATGGCAGCTGGGGGCGGTAGAATGGCAGCCGGAGGCCCTAGTTTAGCAGCGACGATGTGCATTCGTGACGACTTCCGAGTGCCAGTGATATTTATTTTAGCCTGACTTGTCTGCCTGATGGTAGTGCTCACTAGACATGACATGCCCCTATCTTTGTACCGACTGCAACGCTAGGACCACTGAATGTCCGGACATATTCATTCTCGAGTGGGACCGTTCGTCATACGGGCTCCCGGTCTGGCAGGGCCACTTGGGACATTGAGACATGACGACTCGAAGCAACCGTACTCTTTTAACTTAGGCCCAGAGAATGGGATTCAGACTGGCAGGGATTCGGCGCTATTGAGAACACAGCACTTTTTCAGCTCAATAGTCATTGTGAAGCCAGACCACATTACCGACGGATTGATAGACTTCACTAGTCAGGAGTATGTCCTTTCTCATGTAGATGTCTAGTCCAATGCACAGCGTTTTTATGATTGTTTTTGAATCAAGGTCGTTTGCATCGTCCGGAAAGATCTATAGCAGGAGTCCCGAGGCCATCTCGACGTCTTAAGTTTCCAGCCAAGCGGTTTCTAGGAGATGTTCTAGGGCCCTCTGTACCGTTCGCCTGGCTTAAGTATGTAGTGCTACCGAACCTGCCAATCGTGTACGATCTTCATCGGGAGTCTCAGGGACATCTGGAGCGAGCTAGCATCTTATGGAGGTCGTTCCCAATATGAAGACGCTAATTAATTCTCCATCACATGTTCACTGAGACGGCCGCGGACGGTTTCCCCTCGGGCCAATGGCAGTCTCAAGGTCACCGACGGAACATTGGCGGTGATCCATCGCTCCTTCGGTCGCTGAAAGCCCACCATCATAATGCAGCGTCTTCTTGCGATGATGCGCACGACCCCATATCTTAACCACCGGCCTTTCTCCGCCATCGTCTTTCTCAATCCGTTCAAGACCACTCCACGACTGCATCCTGTGCGTCCTGTCGCCGGCGAGGAATCATGCGAGGATGGTCCGCTTTATGTCATGATTTTTCTTGTCCAACTTGGCAGCGCATTGAATAGCTAACTTAAACAAGCTGAACAGACACTGTCGTCTGAATCTGTCCTCCTGGTTCCCGAGCTAGGCGCTGAGATGGAAGCTATAGCATGCAGTTCATTACTGAACGATAAGCTGCCTCGCAAATTTGGGTACTAGTGGGGGAAATCAAAAAGTCACTCAGGCGAATAGCATACCAATACGTGTGGCACGTCATCAAATACAATATCAACGCTCCTGCCTTCAGCAGCCTCGTACAGTACGTCCAAAATAATCGGTTGACTAGATGTGGTGAAGGCTGGCGAGTGCGCGGACGTGGGAGCGGGTATAGCCAGGAGATGACATGAGCAAGATTATTGATAACAGGATCAATGAATCGCCTATTTCCAACCACGGCGGCCGCAGATAGCGTGATGAAGGTGCTGTAGACCTGCAGACAAGACTCGGTCGATGTGAGTGGGCTCTCACCCATTGCTACACGGCGACATCTCTGATTTTGTGTTCCGCCCCTACCCTAATAGTTCGAGGCAGCCTACGATATCCACTGCAAATCGGCTATAAATAGTAGCAGCAGCAAGCATAATTATTATTGCAGTGAGTAGTAGCGTATCAGAGTGCAGCCAAGCATTGTAAGTCGCAAAAGAGAAGGAAAATGACATACTACTAGATCTTACACCAGCCATCTAGATTACACAAATCACGTTATAAAGATAATGCCTGTTCCACCCCCTTTGTGTCATCATTCGCTCACTGCAATATGAACTGCCGGTTGACTAATTGCAACCGAGTCAAGAGTGGAGTCTGGTCGTGGTATGTTGGCCAAATCGGCAATTGCAGGCGCAGGCTCGACATCAACCGAGGTCTCCGAATCAAGTGTGGGCTGCTGGTGTGTGGACGCTGGTGACAACTGGGATTCCTCTATTGTGTTGGATCCCGTACGACAAGTCGAGCTCTCCGGTCGCAATCTTGGAAGATTGCCCGGCTCAGACGGACTCTGCAGAGAGTCCACAGAAGAGGCAGCATTCCCGCTCTCGCCTGTCGAGCAAGGCAGCGGTCCGGGAGCATGGATAGAAGCTATCTGGGACATAACATGGGTATGTTTTGCCGTCTGTGCAGATGGAGGTGACCTCTGAGGCATTATGTAATGGTGAGGCATTTTGTGACTTGCAACAAACTCGCTTGGTGCTCCTATTTCTTTACGGAGCCAAGATGGTGTCGGTGGAGGAGAGCGTGCTTTGCCTTTGTCTCTTGACACTGCTGTGGTGGGTGCTTGAGTTGGTACAGGTGCAGGGACCACAGGTGATGAGCGTTTCGGGCTGCTTGAACCTTTGTTCTGTGTGCGCTCAACCTCTGTAAGACTCGTGCTAGCTACTCGTGATGCTCGCTCTGCGCGGGTCCTTCCGGTAGCGCCCGATGACGAATTTCGTTCTGTGCTGGTCTTGGTGTTGGGCGCTGCTGAGCTACGCAGAGAAGATGCGTCGGCCTTTGCGGTGCTGCTCGCCTTCTCTTTACCCTTGCCTCTACCTCGTCCAGGTACTTTGTCGATTTCCTTCGAGCTGAATACGGCTTGGTCAGCGAGGACGTCGAGTGCCGATCGCGTCCGGCTTGATCCATTCTGGCGTCTCCCCGAGTCAACATCCTCTGTGTGGACCGCTCCTGAAAGAGCTGCGTGCGTCTGCGATACACCGACATCAGAGGCTGATATCCGCCTTCGCTTCAAAGGCAATGGACTATCCTGCACTGGCTCAATCATGCCTCGACCTGGAGTCTGACTCGAAGGTCCTGGGGTAGATTCATCGGACTCATCAGTTTCATCCGCTACCTCAATCATTGACCTGGCGGCGGTCAATAGAGAATCAAGAGGCGTGGGGGGATTGTTCCTTGTGACTCTGTTTTGACGCAGAGCTGGCTGCGCTGGATTTACGCTTGCCTCTGGAGTATGGACAGACTGAGCGCTGACTCCGGAAGGTATAGGTGCCAAATTTGATGCTGCGGGCGGGGAACTGTTTTCAATTCTAGGAGACGATCCACTAAGGGGAACTGCGGGCACTCTCCGAGGTGTTTTTGGCGTCGCATTCCGCCCGTCCGGTTCTCTTTTTCGCTCTTTATCCCGCTCCCGATCTGGTGGAGGCGCAAAACCTGCTAATATGGCCGCGCGTTCTCTGCCAATTCGCCTGGCCGCTAAAAGTAGATGCTCTGCTCGCGCATCGGACAGCGTTGCACCAGCTCGTTTCGAAGCACGATGCCTTTTCTGCTTGGAGGAGTCGTTCAAAACGTCACTATCGCGACGACGATAATAGTCCCCTCTTGACTGTTTGACCTTAGGCGTTGTTGGAGGGAGAGATGCAAGCTCAGTGATGTCATCATCACTAGCTTCCTGGTCACGATCAGTCGTTGGTTGCGCAACTCTACGTTTTCTGCTTTTGGCGGAGTCAGCTCGGTGATGTTGCCCCGAGACTTGAAGATAGGAAGGTTGCATATGTGAATGTTGGAAGGTATGCGTCAGAGCATAAGGCTGCATGAGCAAAACAGGTCGAAGTTGGGCTAGCTCGGCTTCAAGCGACTGTAACCGGGTATGATAGTCTGAGATCTATAAAACAACAAATTTGAGTCTGCAAATACCTGGGGCCATCCTGAAGTCACTCACTTTCTGGCGAAGGGCTTTGTTATCGGAATCGAGAGTAGCTACCTGACGCTCGAGATCCTGGACAGGCATGGTCAGGTGAGTCAAGGAGAATAAGAGGGACCCTCACTTCCTCCCGATATGTGGCCTCACCACCACGACTACGCCTAGCGATGAGGGCTTCTGTCATACGGTCGAATCCTGCCCTCTCTGCGCCCCAGCGAGCGCGCTGCTCGTTCGCCTCCTGAATCAGGAACTCGCGTTGGCGCGTGAGATAAGATATTGTGTCGGCTTGTACATGGAGCTGTGCAGAGTCTGGGATATGAACAGACGTTAACCGGAGGACCTATAGGTATACAAAATGATAAGGTGCGGGAAGAGAACATGAGACATGGCTCACCATGTCGATGAGTTCCTTTTCCCGCTGAGAGAGACCTGGGCGTGGGCCTGTGGGTAGAGAGATGTCGAGGACCTTTTTACGCATGAATTGGATCTGGCCGGCATCTGGAGGCTCTGGAGAAAGACAGAGATGGGAGTCGGGAGCATCGTGGGGAGCCTCGACGGGCATGGGGAGGATGATGTCGGAGAGGGCCAGGAGAGGGCCATCGTGGGCCATGGCGTCGTAGGGGATTAAATTGTTGGATTTTGAGGAGAAATGAGACGGCGAGCACGACAGGGACAAACAACGCCAACGCGCCTCCTGTCACGTGTTGGATCACGTGGTGCGAGCAGGCTGGATCATGTGGGCCATTGATGCTAGCGAGGATCGTTGTCAGCGTCCGTCATGTCAAGGACGACGCCCTTCCACTGTCTGACCCTCGCCCTCCTCCTCCTGCCCCCCTTCTTCCTCGCCACCTACTTCCTCGCCCAGTTCCCACGCGCCCCCGTGATCCCCGCCGTCCACCCGTCCCTCAACAGCCTCCCCCTGCACTCAAAATCCTGGCATATCTACTCTGAAGACTTTTATGATGGCGGCAGCTATGTCTCGTTTCCTCAGGGCAAAGTCCGTTCTGTCCCTTGCTCTCATCTCCATTTTCGGCGCTTATCCCGGGTTTATTTCCAGGTTCGATTCTGGATGACTGGGCCAAAGAATGGCAAAAGGGTGCGCACCTCTGCGCTCAACCGCATCTCCTGCTGACCTTTGGCTGATATCTGTTCTCAATCAAGATCATTCTCATCCATGGACTTTCTATCCCTGCCATAGTCTGGAAGGATGTGGTCCCTGCCCTTGTAAACAGCGGCTACCGGGTCCTTCTTTACGGTGCGCCATCTGTATCTTATCGCTCCATCTTTCCATTTCAATTCGGACCCGTGTCTCTCCAGATCTCTACGGCCGTGGATATTCCGACGCTCCCCAAATGACCTACGACACCCCTCTGTACGTCACTCAACTCGCCCTTCTCATGCAGCACGTCAAGTGGGATAAGGCCTTCATCGCCGGGGTGTCTATGGTATACTTCTGCCTGCTTGGTTATATCTTTGCACGCCTTCCAATTATGTCTCGCTTCCTTAGGGCGGGGGCATCGCGGCTGCGTTCAATTCCTACTTTCCAGACCTTGTCGACGGAAGAATAGCACTCATCGCTTCAACAGGCATTATTGAGGTACAAGTTCCACCGACTGTCTTGGGAAATGTTCTGAGTCATTTGCGCAGCCTAGCGATATGTCTCGCACCTCAAAGTTCATGTCGACCCCTTTGATACAGACGGTGACGTCAAGCGCGCCTTTCCGCGTAGGCCTTTCAACCCCACATATCACGCCTAGTTGACCTTGGAATAGTTTTATCTCCAGCGATTGGCGAACTCATCCTCGTCTGACCCCCTCAAGGAAGTGAGTTTGATGGGAAACTCACTTCACTCTTTTCAACATCTAACATACATGTTAGCTTGTTCGCATCCAGTCGGCTCACCTTCCTGGTTATAATGCCGCTATCGCGTCCTCTCTTCGGGATGGACCTATACGTGGCCTGACCTCATCATTCGAAAAACTCGGAAGCTCTAATGTTGACGTCCTACTGATCTGGGTGAGTCCTCCATATGGCCTCCGCCCTCTTGCACGCTAATTCCCTGCTTCAGGGCACCGCGGACAATGTGGTTCCATATAAATATGCCTCACGGATGCAGTCTTTCATACCCAATTCTAAACTTATCACTGTTCAGGACGGACGACATGATCTAACCGTGAGCCACCCGGAGACAATTAGCACAACACTCATCCGTTTCTTCGGCTCAAAGTCAAAGTCACCATCCTCCCGCACAAGTCCACCACTCATACTGTGACAAGGATACCCGTTACCTCCGATCCAGCTTTCCTCCGAGTGCATATCACCCTAGAGGCATCATGACCATCATCGCATCCGCGTCACCGGTCATACCTGATACCTCGATCTTTCAACTATTCGCACAAAGCGCCATTGTATTCTCTGCCTGTCTTCGTTCACACCGTGCGGTCTTCACAAACACTTCAAATCCGCCCTCCATTTTGTCTTTCCTCGGGTCTATTTCAGCGTTACCTCGCATCCGTCCAATCTGTGATGGCTATAATCATGTTTTACGAATATTTATTCTGGTACTCTACGTCGTTGGTTACTTCCAGCTTACTGTTGTGTTTCTGCTACCGTCACTGTGTCTTCTTCTACCGCCACACCGTGCCTTGTCATCGTACTCAACCATCCGTGCACGTGTATCCTATCACATCCTGAGCTTATCCATCGATGTCGTACCGTAATGTCGGATCATAGCCTTGCGTTGTCACCACTTAATACCAACATATTCTCAACGCTCCGTACACACCATCAATCTCAACTCTGGTGACGTCACTATGCATGAAGGTTATATCATTTTGAGAATCAGCAAGAATGATACACCTCGTAATATTATACATGGGTCCATCTCATTATAAGACGTATCGGAAGTCTCTGTTCTGCTTGTCTGTCAGGTCTAGATACTCCTGCAGGCCGTGCGATCAGCGGACTGAGTGGAGCCAGTTGACACTCCACACACCTTGGCAACTTTGATATCCACCTTCGTCCCATCGACTAGGATCTTCTCCACGTAGACGTTCTCGTATGTGTCATCCGGAGGCTCCGCGTCGCGGCGTTTGTTCTCGCTCGCGAGCATCTTGCGAATTCCGAGCATAAGGATGAGGCAGCACACGTAGCAGATACCGATGATGATCCAGGGGACGTGATTTCTACAGCAGTGTCAGTCTGAGAAAGCGGTATGGTGCGCAGGCGGGTTACCTTGGTTTGTACTTCTGCTGCCACATGAAGGGGCCCGCCGAGTTTCCGATGCAGTACCCACAGAGCATGATGGCATTCGTCGTAATTCTTTTCGTGTGCCCTGCGGTGGTCTGGGAGACCCAGGCTAGCGACAAGACGAAGCCTGTCGTTCCAACACCTGGCCGGAGCAAGCATGCGTGAGCTGGATACTGAATCCTCAACTTACGAAGATGGGACCTGCGCACCTGTCAGCCATATGGAGAACAGCAGTCCGACCTTGTCACCCCAGGGGAGGAAGTTGACGAGGAAGCAGCCGAGAATGTTCGGGATAAAGTAGATGACGGCGACATACGCGAGGCTGTTCGGTATGCGCGCAACGAGCCTCACGCCAGTGAAGATGGTCACAATCTCGACGACGCCGTCAACACAGCCCAACAGCGTCGTCTGCAGGGGGGAGAAACCGAAGGATGATACGATGATTTGGCGTTGGTTAGTAAGTGAGTTGGGGATGTTGTCGAGCGCAGAAAAGAGCGCAAACAGCCATGTTTTGGGGTCCAAAAGAGCCTCGATCATCCTACAC
This sequence comes from Albatrellus sp. MG142, assembly GCA_003314695.1. Taxonomy (NCBI): domain Eukaryota; kingdom Fungi; phylum Basidiomycota; class Agaricomycetes; order Russulales; family Albatrellaceae; genus Albatrellus; species Albatrellus sp. MG142. Next base: position 8,966 of record QLPM01002869.1, read on the forward strand.
GCGCGCGAACATCGGTATTCTTTTCTATGTCAATGACGAGTTCAAATACGTACTGTTCCTTCTTAAAGTGCTTGTTCTCAACACCCGTTTGATTTTCCTTTTGGAATTCGTCATTTTGCGTCCTAACAAACATATACACTGATGCGACAAACCTTTATTCGCTGAACGGCGATAGCGCGTTCATGGGGTGTGAGGAACCATGCGTTGGTGGGGGAATCAGGGAAAAGGAAGCTGTTGGCATACGTCAGTGACGAGGCGAGTAGATAGATAATTTCGGGAGGCTGACAAGAAGGCCAGAGACGTAAAGAAGGTAATAGCACCAGTGATGACCATTAGCCTTAGGAAATATAGTTCAGCACAGCTACAGACTAGTCCCGTAAGAATAGTTACCATTGCCAAGGCTCAAAACGCTTCGTTTTGATGTGCAGAGAGCCAAAACTGATGAAACCCGAGATGATCTGTGCTGTGCGTATGTGTTTGGATCTAGCTTAGACGATAAGGACAAAAAGCTGCTAACCAGTTCCGTTCATTAAGACTGTTATGAAAAGGAAGTGTCAGCTGCGGAACTCTTGTTGGATGCCAGTATACCCATTATGACTCACACCAGTAACCTACACGTAGAGTCTGCTCCTTCCTCGTATAAAACATGCTGCTGACAATCATGAAACCTGCTGTAATGGACCCCTCGCACATCCCCAGGACAAGGCGGACAGCGAATAGGCCTGCAAAATTCTTGCAGGCAGCATGGCAGGCAAGGGCCACAGACCACACGAATATGTTCAAACTGTATAAGGCATAAGATATCATCGCATTTCCTGGCTTCATTGATGTGAGACCATACCTCATCCATTTCCCAACAGGAAATCGCTGCAAAGCCAAATTCTGGGGATACTCAAACACGAGGTAGCTCAGATAGAATATCGTCCCTAGCCTGATCTTGCCTTCAATGCTGGCTGCTAACCAAAACGGGCGACGACCCACCAATTATATCTACGTCGATGATGAAGGCGTTAGGGTCTTGCACATCCCACACGAGGAGGATACGCACTGATTGGTTGACAAATGGGTTGCTTCCCTGAAGAACGAGAAGGCCGGGTCATCGACTTTACCTGCCTAGGAAATCGAACAAAAAGTTGTAGGTACCGTATTCCCAAAATCGCTGAACTGCCCAGCGTCGTCTTGTCCATAAACTGCACCCTAAACATACCAGTCACAAGAGTGAAGACCGACAATGGAGGCTAGCCTCACCAGTAGAGGGCTAGTCACGATAGAGAAACGCTGTCAGACCGTAGCGCCTAAAACAACCACCTCACTTACTACACATAAGGGGCAGAATATGTCTGTCGATCTTTACCCTTCAACATCCCAAGCGTTAACCAGCGTTCCAACCTGCTACGGAGGTGAGATATGCCTTATCCTGCGTGCCTCCGCCTCATCAACGATGATGGGCGCTCCTGTAAGCAGCTCAGCGCCTGTGTCTACCTCTCTCGCAGTCACGGCGATGCCATGGTCGTGCTTGTCGTCAGAGCCGAATGAACCCATCTTCCGGTGAGCACGACAGAGCAATATGTGGGGACAGCAAGCAGATCCTCGGTCCGCGCTCTCACAATTTATATTGTGTTACCAATTCATTTCCGCTAGCACTCCGCATCAAAGAAGCTAGGGACACAAGAGGTAGGCGATTGTCATCAAGAACTTCTAATTCCGTCAGGGTGACAGCCGATAAGATCCCAGCATCTCCCCCGAGTAATGATAGGCGCATTGACTACACATGATCATGGGTCCGCTCGCAAGCTATGCGGAAATCTAGCGCTCACGACCACGAAGAAGCGCGATAAGCACCCTGCGGTGCGAAGTTTTCAAACCCCATGGAGAATTGGCAGCTAGGTTATCAACCATGGAGATGGTTGTGCCTTAGCCAAGAGTCACTTCTGACTCCACTGCCGTAAGATAAAGTCGCAAAATTGGCGGGATACTGGACCCAAGGGAGGGGTGATTATAGAGGTCCAAGGGCGTCTGCGAGTGAAATTTGATTGGATATAAAAGAGCCATCTCGAACTTGAAGGTAGCCTTTGAGGTGCGTTGACTGCTACCACTAGTGGCTCCGCAGTAGCCGCATCCGGCAACAGTATTAATATCTAGAAACTGCATGGCCAAACCCGAATACATTCAGCCACGCCCCTGTGTTTAAGGCAATACGGTACGGTACAGAATCTGGACTCGGATGCGCCGGTATAATTTAGGTGCCGCGTGGCCAATAACGTTACTTTATCGGTGATAAGTAGCCAGTCACCGGAAGAGGCAACTCTCGTAGTTCGCCAATATGAAAACAAGAGTGTTTCAGGATTCTGTTGTGCCTGGTCATGGGAGGTGCTCGCGATTAAGTCACTATATTCAATTCGAAAGACAGAAAAGTCTGGCCAGCGTGGGTTCGGTGGCCCGTGTCTCCGCATCTCCGCATTTCACGACAGATCATCAGTGGTGTGCAACAGGGGCGACGTCACGGTGCTAATCTGGCAAGCATGAGAATTTTCCTTGTCCACGAAAGTAGAAATCGTAAGCATACTGAGCCAGCTTCTGGATCGGATTCACCACACATGTATACACCAAAGGTTATCGTGCGTGAGCTAGATCACATCAATTCCACCGTCCTACTAGCCAATAGCTAAAGAGGACAGCGAAGGGTTCGTTCAATGCACTAATAGCCAGTCTTGAGTCTTGACGGACGGGATACGATCGTTGTTCAGCATTGCTATGCCATTTTCAAACAACCAGACTCCAACAAAGTAAAAACAATCATGAATCCGACAAATATCTTTGAACCGAACCCATTAGCTCCAGGAACATGGTCGGGGATGCCGATGCACCCTTTCCTGTAGAACCAACGAATTTTTTCAGTTTACCTGACTCGCATGCAACCTTGTACAGGTTCACATATTTGAGTGCCGTGCCCGCCTTGAGGCCCGTCAGCTTAACTAGCTCTTCTGTGATGGCATCGTTGTTGCGAAGACCGGATGAAATCAAGTCATTATAAACACCAAGGAAAGTTTG
>QLPM01002877.1:0-15540 GCA_003314695.1 Albatrellus sp. MG142
GGGCGGGCCCGTGTCACCAGCGCTCCTCCCGAATGCCCTGCCTGGGATACCCACGGCCACGTTCGTGCCGGAGGGCTATGCGGCCCTCGCGCCGCCATTCAATACATAATATCCAGACAGGGGGTGTGGTTTCTGAGTTGTATTCAATTGTTACACAATATGATGCGTAACCAGGTTGAGAGGAACAGAGGTGTCATAAGCAAAGAGAGGCACGAACGGTAAGATGAGGAACGCCTGGACGAGTCTAGACGGGTCTATGATGCAATTGAAGTGATGTAGTGAGTGGAAAGTGAGTTGAGTTGGGTGGGTAGTATGCGATGCATGCGGCTAGGGCAGCACTACGCGCTGGGGCCGCCGTCGCGGGTGGGACGGGTGCAGCTCGGGAGGGTAATGCTCAAGTTCGTCACGCGCGCGGAAGTAGCGATCCATGTCCTCCGCGTCGAATTCGCTTGGCGGTGTGAGCGACGGCGATGATCGTCGCGGCGGCGACATGGGTGGGACGGTATGTGTTTTCTTCGCGCCACCCAGCACGTGTGTGCGACGGCGGCGGGCGCGGACGGGTGCAGGTGTGGCGGACACGGAGTGTGTACTCTGGGAGCGGCGCGGTGGCACGGATCGCACGGTGAAGTGCTCGAGCACGCGCGTGTACGGCGAGAGCGTGTGATTGGAGTGCGAGAGGGTGGAGAGCTGTGAGATGGAGTTGTTGATCGCGGGGCGGAGGACGATCTTCGGGTCCGGCTCGGGCATGTGGTAGGATGAGGTGCTGGGAGGTGAGCCGGTGTAGAATGTGTCAAAGTGGTGCGAGAAGGACGAGCGTCGCTTGCGTGTGCCGTCAGGGGAGTGCGGGAGGTCAGTGGAGGGCGGCGTAGGGATAGAGTGAGTGCGGTCACTTGAGCGGGATGGATGAGTATGCAAGCTGTCTGGAGACACGGGGCGAAGTGGCGGTGAGTAGTACAGGGGAGGTGTGGGGGGCAAGGAGGCTGCCGGAGGGCGGCGTCGCACAGGATGGTCCACTGCATAGCTAGGTTCGGTAATAGGGAAAACTATGCTTCTGAAGTGTGACTTGTGGATCGGGTTCGGATGCCGTGATGAGGTGGATGGTGCAGATAACCTACTGGCAGATGGTAGGCTTGGCTCGCATGGCATACGTTCCAAAGCAAGCGTGAGTTTCGACATGGAATCGGCTGATAGAGGCCGTGAGATGTCCGCTGGAGGCAGTATCTGGGACTGTGAATGAAACACTCTGGGTCGTGTGACTGTCCCACCGCCAACAGCGGGTATCGTCTCATACTCTGTCATGTCCCGTACGTCGCCAATCACCGATGGAGCGGGAGTCATGTCAGGAATCGTGTCATCCCAATCTACGATGTCATAAGAAGTGTGTCCCTCAAGCTCCTCTTCACTAGGCTCCTCAGACAGATCGGCCAGCCCCTTGCTAGCACCGAACAGCCGTCCGAAGTCGCCAAACAGGCTTTTGGTAGGAAGACCTTCAGGTCTGAGACCATAAGTGGGATCGAAGTACTCAATATTGGGGAAGGTCATGTCAGGAGGGTCCAGCGAGGGCTGCGGGAGAGACGGAGTACCGGTAGCTGCAGTGCGTCTACTTGTGCCCGCAACAGATAACCCAGACACGGATCGCGGTTGATAATATGGAGGCGCCGCCCCTGGACCCATAGGATGGGTGAACGATGGGTACGGTCGTGGATGAGTCGAACGACGTAAGGAATTAAGATCCGGCAACGACTGGGACATGGGGTCAGCGCCAGACTGAGACGCTGAGGATGGGGGCGGCCGCGTGGCGAGATAGGGAGCCTCCACTGTGGCCTTCACCCACTGCTGGCTCAGACGGTGGATGATGCCCGGCAAGTCTTCGCGAAACATCTGCCGAAGCTGGCCCTCGATCTCCCGCTGGATGAACTTCTGGATGACGGCAATGGAATCAAAGGTGCTATTGATATCAACGTTCTGCAGTGGGTCTGTCTTGAAGACAAGGGTGATGCCTTTCTGCTTGGACACTACAAGGACGACGATAGAGTTAAGTCGGAAATGGGAGAGCCGGAGAAGCATGGGGACAACAAGCGGCTGCTTTGCAGCAAGCATGCCTCGAGAACCACCCATGAGATGGATATCATGCCGTTTGTGATTCAATGGGTTTGCCTACACCCAAAAGAGACAGGTCAGTCACAGGGGTATAGCTAATGGTGGGGAAAGCTTTGCTGCACCTGCACTTGAGTTCTCAGGACAAGATGTGCATCACCAGCATATGTCAAACGGAATATCCCTCGAAATTGGGTCAAGCTCAACTCTCCGATATCACGAATCTCAAGTTCTGGAGGCTAGAACACCAAATCTAGAACACAGCTAAAATTGTCAAAGACAGGGCGGACCTGGGTACCCATCTCCAGCTCAACAACCTCGATTTTGTCTGCAATGATGGGGGGCTTGGAGCCCTTGTTTAAGGCAGAGTTGAGCATGTCTATGGCATCTGCGTGAAACTGGTCGGAGAAGCGCGGCCATTGAAATGAGAACGACATGGTGTGCGTGAGGCGGCCAGACAGGTGCAACTGGTCCTGCAGACAAAGTATGCAGTCTAGAATCAAATGGTGTGCGAAAAGAGAACGTCGTGCATGTTGAGGGGGGGGGCTACGAGGCTACGAGGGGAGAGACGGCGTATTTTGTGGTCGCATGCCTCTTTGGTCATCGCCCCGGTGAACTCCGAGCGGCATCAAATATAGCGATCACGGTCCCTATCTCCTTACCAATACGGTCGATTTCCTGTGAGAATGCATGTGCCATCAAATGCAGAAAAAAGGCAGGCCAAGTGTATATCCACTACCCCCGGCGGGAGTCGAACCCGCAACCTCCAGATAACCCATGAGCATGGTAGAAGTCTGACGTCATAACCATTAGACAACGAGGGCCCATAAATAATTGTGGCCCGAGGGGTGTCAAGACGCGCGGGTCACTCGTGCAGCGGACTGGAGGAGAGCATCGTCCGACGGGCAACGACGAGGACAGTGCAAACGACATTCCCCGTCGCCAGCGTTTTGTTTCTTGTTCTCATTTTGCTCCTGGTTTGTCGAAAATAGCCCTTACACGTATTCGGCTCACTTCTCGGAAGCCACCTTCGCCTTTTGTCCCTGGCCAGCTTGCCATCTTGTCTTCTGCTTTCTCTCTCGTCGGTAAGTCTGAGACTGCCCACTTTCTGTCTGCGCCATGAACGGCGTGCGTCGTTTTCTCGGCGGGGGTGCGGCCAGCGCACCTCCGCCAAACCCGCCATCCGCACCCCCGCCTCCCGCGGTTGCTCCCGGGCTATTTTCCAGCTCTGCAACACCCTCTCCGTCGTCCAGTCCTCCCAGGGAGCAAACGGATCCTTCTGAAGGCCCTCTATCTCGGGGAACCACGAACGCGCTCTTCATTCGGAAAGATCGCCAGAAGGCACAGTCCCCGTTGCCGACTCCGACTCCCGAGGACAGCTCTTTTGAGAACGGCCGCCAGTCCCCCCGACCCTCTTCATCCGCCTCCCTAGCCAGCACGTCTCCGAGCCGGGGCCATGCCTCCGTGCCATCCACCATCCCGGCAAAGCTTCCACCCCTTCCACGTGCCCTGTCTTCTCCGGCTCATCCGTCTTCTCTATCCAGCAGAGCGTTGAATTTGTCCGCCCGCAAGTCGGTCGTGCAGAGTGAAAACGACTGGAAGCGCTCATCCAGCCTACTGAACACCCGAGATGAACTCCTCATGAGCCTCTTGTCCTCTGAAGCTGTTGTCGAGAGTCGGGGATACGATATCCTCAGCGCTGAGGAGGCGGAGGACATGAAGAAGGTAAGCGAACACTCCTTTTTTATCGTGTATGTCTTTTACATTTTATTTCAAGGAGCAACAAATCTTGACCTCTCGCCTTTCCGCCATGACCAAGAAGCTCGCCCTCGAGACCAAAATCCGCGATGCGGCTGTTAATCTCGCCAGGGTCAATACTGCACATAAGCGCGTCTCCAAGCAGTCATCCGAGCAAGTCGAGACTGCCAACCGTAAGGTCGAGGCAGCCCAGCGCGAGCTCTGGCGGGTCTCTGAGCGGGCATCAGATGTCAATCGCCGCCTACTGGAGCACCGTGCTGCAGTCCTCAGCCTTTCAGTACGCATGTTCGAGCGCAGGGCCGCGCCTGTGTCCACTGCCGATGCATCTGGGTACAGCACGCCCAGCCTCAGCACTCAGCTCAGTCCCACATCCTCCGTGACCAGCATGTCCGCATCGTCCAAGGGCCGCTTCGATGGCCTGCATCTGTTCGCTGGGCACGAAAATGCTGTCGTGCCTCGTCGCGCGCGGCCACCCCCCTCAGCCGCAGAGATAGTTGCGCTTGAGGAACGCCTCCGCAACACAATGGCGGCGCTTGATGCTGCTCAAGCTGCTGAAACAGCGGCTGTGCAGGAACTCGCGATGCTGCGTGCGGAGCACGAGAACACAGAGATATCCCGCGTGAACGAATCGCAAGGCATAGACGATGCTCGCTCCATGGCGGAGCGCGAGCACGAGCGGGCGGAAGAGCTGGAGGCGCGAATACGGGTGTTTGAGGCGGAACAGGAGGAATGGGAGGCGGACCGTCAGGCGTTGGCGGAGCGCGAGCGGCAGGTGGAGGTGCTGGAGCGGCGGCTGGAGGTGCTAGAGGAGAGGAGCGGGGAGGCCGTCGAGTTGGAGGCGATCGCTGTCCACGCGAGGGAGGAGGTTGGGCGGGTGCAGGCTGAAGTTCGGGCGGAGCGCGACCAGTGGGAGCGTCAGCGGGAAGATTGGAAGCACGAGCGGGAGGAGCTGATGGATCAGTCAAAGGTCGAGATTGACACCGCGAGGGAGGGGCTGCGTGTGCTGGTGCAAGCGCACGGTATCCCACTGTTCTCGAGGGAGCTGTCCTTGGCGACGCTTGTGGATACGATTAGCAAGCACCTTGAGGGTGTAGAGTCGAACGCGCGGGACGCAGACTTAACGCAGCAGCTAGAAGCACAGCTTACAGAGGAGGTGGGCCGGCGACGGACTTTAGAGAACGACTTACAAGCATCACGAGCAGAGGTCAAAACTCTGGAGGCCCGACTCAAAGTATGTGACATCGTGTGTTGCCCAAAACTTGTCTTTTGTCTCAATAGTGCTGTGCGTGCAGGCGCATGCAGAGCAGTTATCAGACATCGCTTTGCAGCGTGACCCCACCTCGCCTATCGAATTTGCAGCGGATGCAGAAAAATTCGTGGCCGTCTTACGGCCGGTGTGGGCAATCCTGCCATCGCCTGAGGCACGAGCATCCAAGCTCTCTAGCGCCGTGCGCCCGTTCCGCGCAGGCACTGGATCGCCAAGCAGCAGCAGCCCCACTGGACCTGCGTCATCGCTTTCAGACATGGATGTGCGCGCGCTCAAGACGTTGTTTTCCCCAGGGGGAACCGGGCAGGAGGGCAGTAGTGCAGGGACATTCTCCATCGAAGGGTTTGCCGCTCGGGTGCAGGCGCTCGTCGCGGACGACCGCGCATTGATTGAGCGTCTCATTCGCTTCGCGCAGGCCCATGATTTGCTCAAGAAGAATGCGGAGCGCGCCCAGAAGCTGGCACTGGAGAGCAACGCAGCGCTCGAGACGTACCAGCGGCAGGTCAAGGTGTTGGAGGACCGCCATATGACTATGACGGAACACCAGGTTGCAATGTGCGTATTTCTTCTGCCCTCCGTCACGCTGTCGTTAAAACGCGTTGTGCTACTTCCCACTGTGCTTTGCTCAGACAAAATGAGATGCTGGACCTGCAGGCGGCCGTTGAGCGCATAACTGCGGAGAAGCTGAACATCGAGATGCAGGCCACAGAGCAGGCGGAGACGTGCCGGCAACTCACGGAGGCCAACAAGACCCTGAGCGCGCGCGCGCTTACCCTTGCGGAGGAAGCTGCAGCGTCATCAGGTGTCCGCCGAGAGATAGAGGAGCAGCTCGCAGAGACGCACGCAGCGTTGGAGCGAGCAGAGCAAGAGATCGCGTCTATGATGATGCGCGAGCAGACACAGCGCATAACGCTCCTCGAAGAGCTTAACTCCGTCCAGACAGAGAACGGGAACCTGCGCACGCAGTTGCGGGCGCTAAACGGCAAGAAATAGCCTCAAGTGTATATAGGGTTCCGGTTTTCTCTTGCGCTGTCGCTGTATGATGTTTAATGTTGTCTGGTCACGATGCTCTGCGAACCACACTGTTAGTCTTTTTCGCGTCTATCTGTCATTTCAATCTGTCTGCCCGCTACTATTTGCTTCTGGTAGAAAGCTCCCTTCCACATATTGTCATCTCTATCACATTGCGTACGACACCGCTACGATACCACAGCCATAATATACCAGCATACTTCGCTTTTCTGCCGATATATCAGGCCATTTCGCATCGAACCGTTCATGATATCTTATATATAATCCCCCGCATTGTAGGTGTTGACACAAGCAACCACAGTAGTCTCAATCCGACCTTCTGCTGCAAATTTCGGGTGGGACTTCAAGTTACATACACCCTTGTATGAGAAGGGATAGGTCCTTTCTGAGCTCTGCGGAGTAGCAGCGTTACGAACCGTACTGGGACGCACTAGTATTGACCTGGCCTGCAACTTGAAAGGCTCGGGGATCCGAGCTTTCAAAGTTTAGTTCAGTCAGCTGTGCACCTGGTTCAAGCCAAGTTCATCGACGTGTCTTGCGATGTGCTAGGTCTCCCGCAGTCCTGTATTGGAGCCAGCGAAGTGCTCGAGAAAGTCGGCGCCAGTCAAATCATCGACCCTGCCCGGAGCCAGTGAGGACCTCATAGGCCTTTAAGAGAGTTCGTACTAGTACAGTCGACTCCCTCATAACACATACCAGGTATAACCCATACCTAAAGTCGGATAATGCCGATAAAGCACCAAAATAGGAAAGTGTATTATGTAATCCATATCTTGGGTGTCTCAGGACGGCAACAATGGTCCAAAAAAATAAAATATTGACTTCTTCATTATGAAAACCAGTGTTGTCTTGACGGTCAATAAATGTCAACATCTGACCCGTCAATAGCCGTCTGACGAAATCGTCAGACGCGTCAGACCTTCGCTCAGCTTAGTCAGCTTCAGCGTCATAATGTGCACTACATTATTGCCAAACTTGCCATCCGCATCTTATCAGTGATCGCACATTCGGGTGCCTGCGAACGCAATTTCAGTGATTTTGGCATCATACTCACCAAAATTCGCAACAGACTCTTGGTTGAGAAGGCTCACAAGACAAACACAATCCGCATGGATATACATCGTCGACATATTGCGCTCGGCCTGGTTGTAAAACGGGGCAAGCGTAAATTGGGCGATGACGATGAACCACAAGATCCCGAAGCCGGAGGCCGACGAGGAGGTTGACCTCACCTTCACTACCCTTGCACGTAGACTTGTCGATATGGCCGCCGCTGATGCAAACAACAACGGCGGCGCCTCGGAGCCTATTGCCTCCACTACTCACCCTGTTCCTCATCAATGATGCCCTCACCGCACTCAAATTCGACTGTCGGAACTCTTCAACTACAATCATCCAGACAATGGACTTGACTTCTATTGGAAGGAGGGCATGAAGAACTTAGTGAGAGAGACTGAGGAGTTTGAACAGCAGCACAACGAGCTGAATGCAGTCTCTCTCTGAGAACATTGTTCTTCTTGTTCCTGCTGATATATCTTCCTCTGCTATCTAACAGTTAACTTAGCTATCGCATTTACACTCACAAACTCTCCCTAAACACACACTCTTGCTTTGCATAGGCTTATTACTCCTTATCTGTAGCATATTCTTATTGTATATATTTGTTGCTTCGAGTCTCGAAGTTCAAGATTCTGCGAAGCGGGCATGCCGGCCCGCCTTGAAGCGACTCCCACGCCATTGACCCGTCAGACGACGTCTGACGGACTTGATCTTTATGACGGACTTTTTGGTCAGGCCGGGTCAGACGGCCGTCAATGCCAACCCCGATGAAAACTGTCGAGATCTTAAAAAAGGGCTTAACAAAGCTTTGATATCAGATACGAGACCGGAAGCCAAGGCTCGAGGGTGAATTAAAAGCCTGCAAGCCTGTATCAGACATATTGTAGATCCTGTCGTGGATCCCAGGTTGCTACTACCATGAAAAGATGCCTAGCACAGCCTCAGTCAAGCATATCCAGAATGACTGAGGGAAAGCATCTCTGCACTAGAGATCAACGAAAAAAGGTTCGGAACTGTATAGTACTGACAAATCCGCAGCGTGCGGCTGAAGACAAATAACAGCGTACGGTAACAAACCCTGTGCGCGCGTACATACGCCAGTTTGCCGCTCCAACAAGACAGTGACCAGGAGTGGTTGGATAATGCAGGAAATCTGGTGAATGAAGAATGAGTTGTTGATATATATTGGACCATGTATCAGACTATGAGCTCAGGCTCGAGAGGCTGAACTCACACGAGTCTGTCATGGAGGAGCTAAAGAACCTTGCTGGGAGTGGTGAGAAGACTTGTGCTCCTTCAAAGAAGTGCAAGCATATGGCATTCCTAAATTAAACGATTTATGCTAAGTCTATTTTCAGGTCCTGAACTGCCTGAGAATACATCTAGTGGACAGCAGACTCATGCAGCTGAGATGCAGGGCATGGAGAACACAAAGTAGATTGATTATTTTTCTTGTAAATAACTTCATAGTAGCTATTGGAGCAATACCAATAGATCTTAATGTTGATGAACACAAAACTTTATGTCTTCAGAGCAGTGGAATATGGCCCTCTCGACCATACCTCTGGGGCCATCCCGAGAGGTATGCGTTATGAGGGAGTCGACTGTAGTGTTGGCAGGCTGGCATGCAGTCAGTATTACGGAAAATTAGTCCCGACTAACTCTTGTCATAGGGTGGAACCATGAAACCCCGAGGTGACAAGGGAATGGGAATCGTGGATCTGAGCATGAGTGTGTACGGCCCAGGGCTCTCAGGCCTCAAAGGTTGCTCAGTAAGGCTGCGTGACGTCCCCGATCTTTATGTTCATCCAACTTGCAGTCGTCACCATCTTAGATTACTCAATCTGCCAGACATGGTTAGCGGCGTCAGTGTCTATGTAAGAGCCAGTGTTCTAACTTGATTGTCACTGCAGAATACTTGTTCGACCGCTGTTGCCGTTAGCGAGAAGGTGACTATCATCATTGCGCAGGGATTAGGGCTTGAGTTCAAGGACGACTGTTTTCTACTGTTATCACATGTAAGGCCGTATATATATCTGCAATCCTTCATCAATATCTCCACTTGCAAGGAGCCCCGATTTAGTGTAATGTTCAAGTTATGGTCCATGCAATGTACGTTTGATTACAGCTATGTCCGTCAAATGCAGTACAAAGGAACTACTATCATATATACAGGTACAGCAAAGACTAGCCAACTCTAGGCACATCTAATACCGTGCATAGCCAGTTTACATGCCGAGACCCATCAACGCGCTCGTCAACCGCTCCGCAACCGATTCTGGCTCCTGTCTCGCCATTTCTACGATACTGAGTAGCTTCTTGACCCCAATGTTGAGCCTGTCAATGTCGCCATCCGCACCGCTGGTATGGAAGCCCGCCTGCTGAAGCATGGCCATTGCACTCTGGAGATCACGCTTCTGCGGAAACAACTCCATGGCCTCGAGAACATGTTGTAGAGCACTCATGCTAGTGATCGGTGGGACATGCAGTTCGGCGTCGAAAGACGAGAGCCCAAGGTCGGTGAGCATGGGACGGAGGGAAGTTGTAGCAATAACTAGCAGCCGACGTCCCTGGTTCACCGAGATAAACATTAACGGAACAGATTCAAGAGCAGAAATCTGTGTACCTTTGGTGGCCGCTTTGAAATTAAGACCAGAAGCGTCTGCAGGATGGAGTTCGAAAACCGCGGTCCAACCGAGGTCCAATCTACAAGTACCGTGAATGCCCGTGCAAAGCCTGTGGCTACGTGTCAGACGTACCAAGCAATCGTTCGATGTTGTCTACAACCACGACACTCATGGGACTTTTGTAGCTGTCTGCGAAGACCTTGGAGATGGCCTGGACTTTTTGGGACTCAGAGAACCCGACCATGTTGTCTGCGGTAATGAGTTTAATGAAGGGGAACTTGGATGCTTGTGCGATTGTCGCGGCCAGAGCAGTTTTGCCTGATCCAGGAGGACCATGCAGTAGGATGCTGACCAGGGGGGTGCGCGTGGAGACCCGCACTTGATCAACAAATAACTGACCTGTGCTAAGGAGCTCCTGTCGTATGCAATTAGAAAGAGAAGTTGTGCTATAGAAACTCGGACAACATACGTCGACAATTGATTCGTAATGAATAATGCCATTCTGTATGACTTGTTGCAGCTCCTCTTCCGAAACACCGAACGCGGGATGAACTTCATTCAGAGCATCCATGAAGTCTTGCCGATTGACTCGCAAGTTTTCGACATCGTCCGATATGCCCGCCATTGTCCCTACCTTCACATGGCGGTTAAATGCGAAACTGGTGGCACTCTTGATCAGACCACCAATTTCTGCTCCAGAAAAGTTCTTCGTCAGCGTCGCCAATTCCAAGATGTTTACATCTGAGTCCATAACACCATTATTGCGCATCTTTGCAGTGTGTATACTGAGGATTTGCTGCCGTCCGTGCTGGTCTGGAAGCGAGACCTCCATGTGCACTTCAAGTCGTCCAGGACGCAAAAGAGCTTCGTCGATCATGTCCAATCGGTTTGTCATACCGATGATGAGAATGTTGTTGAGCTGATCTACACCATCCATCTTTGACAGGAGTTGGTTGACGACAGTATCTCCCACACCCGTACCGCTATTTGTCGAGCCACGCTGCTTGAACACTGCGTCTAGTTCGTCGAATATAATGATGTGCAAGCCACTTTCATCGCCCTTCTCTTTATACTGAGAGTCAAGTCAGCCATGTGAAGGTGTGAAGGCGAAAAGAGGTTAAAACGCTGGACATACCTCCTTCTCCGCGTCTGTAAACAGTTTACGAACGTTCTCCTCAGATGCACCAACATATTTGTTAAGGATCTCGGGTCCATTAACAATCTTGGGCTCACGGGCATTCAGCATTTTCCCGATCTGCCGTGCCATGAGCGTTTTGCCAGTTCCCGGTGGACCGTGAAGCAAAATTCCTGAAATAATAGCTCCATCGATCGGTTATCTATGTGTGGCGATATATAGGACCTACCCTTGACATGTTGTATGCCTAGTTTCTCAACCAGACCTGGCGGGAAAACTCTGGAGGCAAAAGCACGACGGAAGATGGCGGCAAATTCTTGGTCAAGACCACCAATACCCATATCCTCAAACTTAAAGTTCGGTGCAAGGATGGCGTTTGGAGCAGCTCTGTTTATCACTTAAAATAGTTTCACTCTGTAAGTAGGCGATCTTACCTCTTTGCGCTTGATTTAATCTTTATGAAGCTGACTGGGTCTTTCATGAATGTGACATATGTCTTAGCCATTAAAATACCTAGGTGTTGCGGTGACGCTTCGCGGTCTCTTCCATGGACTCCTCCACGCCGCTGTTCATCCGCTAACTCAAGGACAGCCAGTGATTTGACGGTTGCCTTCAAATTATGGCCATGGAATTCGAAGACGAAAATCTCATCTAAGGAAAACAAGATTCCATTGAAGGCCATGATGAAATTGTGTGCCATATCATCCGCAGAGAACTGTTCCGCGATCTCATGTCCTTTTTTCAAGAATCCGATTTCCAGAGCGATGTCCTGGATGAATAGTGGAGCTGCGGGATGAGGGGGAGCGGGGAGTGGTTCAATCGAGACTGAATCGCCCGATAAGGACAACCCAATCCACTGCCGTTGCAGTGCAGAAGCACCAATGGTACCGGGAGCAAGTTTGCCAGTGTTATCATGACTTAGCCATTTCGTCAGACTGCGAACAAGAGAGCGACAGTATGCACTCATCATACCGTGTCGTTAAAGCAAACTGGCCCTTCACAAGGACATGCCCGTCATTTGGGAAATCGTTCGGATGCACGATAAGACACTTTGACAGTGCCAGAGTATCGCTAGGGCAAGCTGCGACGCCGAATCTAAGCAGATCCAGCTGGATTGAATCAGTCTGAAATGCCAACTCGAAGTGACTTACTGATTCCCGGATGCCGCTGACCGCTTTTCGTAGACTGAAGAGTCGTTATATTTAGGAGGAGGACGCCGCCCTGAACTCAGTCCTGCAGGCAACGACTGCTGCGAACTGTCAGGCAGCCTAGAATAAGGCGATCTCTGTGGCGGTGGTGGTGGTGGGTTATTGGACCTATTGAAAAAACTCATTAGTTATCAACTGAAGGTATGTTTTTCAGGTACAGGAAAAAAGAGAGTCTAAAGAGATGGTATGGCAGATCTTCAGCCTCGGACCGTGATAGAGTGTACAGCATCGGTCGTGTTCCTTACGTAATGCCACAAACCGCAACGTGGGCATGCAGTAGACCTGTCAACTCTTCTGGTCAGCCTCTGTCGTGCCGTATTACATCGGCCGACACATCCGCCATACCCTTTTACTCCTTTTCCTGTTCATCTGCACTAGCATCTCATGTTTTCTCCAATGACAGATGATCCGTCTGGGGTTGGTCTTTTTGATGACTATCCCGTCGACCACAAGTCATGTCAACTCCTTGGTCCCACGGCACTTGTGCGCAGTGCTCGTCTTCAATAACCACCGTTGGCATAACCTTCTATGATCATCACAGGTCGTCCAAGGCCTCATGGGTATCATTGTCCTGGCTTCGCTCCTCTTTAAGCGACATCGAGAAAAGCCAAAGCGACCGTGGCGTATCTGGTTGGTGCTGACGAAGCGTTCCTCTCTGCTTGAAAGTATCTTACGTGACTGTACTTCTCAACGCTAGGCTCTTTGATGTCTCCAAGCAAGTCATTGGGCAGATGTTTGTACATGGAATGAACGTACTAATATCAGACATTGCATCCGCTCGGACTTCCGGAAATGCTTGTGTTCATTATTTCATGAACATCCTATTAGATACGACGGCTGGTGAGCCCTTCCCTACTGTCTCGTCCTCAACCTCATGAATTCTTGGTGATGAAGGCGTGGGCATCATCTACATTATCCTTCATTTCCTCACTTGGCTGCTTGCTGAGAAATGTCAGCTCAATGGTTTCGAGTCTGGCCAGTACGGCTCACCGCCTTCTTTCTCATATTGGATTCGTCAGGCGGCGGTATACGTATTTTCCTTGACCTCGATGAAGCTTCTTGTCATCGGCCTGTTCGCTATTTGGCCTGGAATTTTGAAAGTGGGTGAATGGTTCCTCCAGTGGTCGGGCAACCACGACGCGTTGCAGGTTATACTGTATGATTGACCTCCTTCCCGACTCCTTTTATGTCTCTCACTGCAACCGCGATCTTGCAGCACGATGGGTTTGTTCCCAATTCTCATGAACGTCCTCCAATTTTGGCTTGTCGACTCAATTGTTAAAGCCTCCTCTGCTGTCGTACTTCCGTCAGACTCCCCGCGTTATTTAGCGGATCATGAGCCTCTCTTCAATGCCAGTGAAGAATTAGACGATAATGAAGATACCTTGCCCGATGTCGAAGCACAACGGCGCTCACGTTCTCGTTCCCACTCTGTGGACATCAAGGTCAATCTTCATCCCTCTCACGAGATGGAGCGAAAGGGCTCGGGCTCGGGCTCGGGCTCGGGCTCGGGATCGGGATCGGGAACACTACCTCCACCAGGACCCCACGAGTTCATGCCGAGGATAGACACCACAGTACATGCGTACCCGCCTAGCATTCCATCTTCTCCCGGGTCTCCGAAAACTCATCGGCCCACTAGCATATCACCCATTCCGCACTCACTTTCTGTGCGTAAACGACGCTCTCCGCCGCCACCATTAATCCCACGATCCCCAATGCAACCTGCCCTCAATTTTCCGGAAATATCTGCTGCAGTCAATCCAACAAAGGCCGCAAGGGGCAATGATGGAAGTGTGACCTGGGATGGCTGGGATGATCAGGATGACTGGGCCGGGAAAGTAGGAGAAGAAGACTGGACAGGACGCAGGATGGAGACCCGCAAGGATCAGGTTGAGAGTGCCTGGAGGGGCTAGGGATCTGCTTTAATCTCCCTAAACTTAGTGATGCAATGCTCTTTGTGTATTCACCAGGTGCAGCAAATTTCTCACCTATCCATAACAACTAACAAAGTTTCAACTTGAATGCTTCACAGCTTCTGGATACAAATTTATGTGTATACCTTCTCCTTGCAATCTTGAAACTCTGAGTACAGTAATTTGTAGATTTAACTAACAATGTTTTATAATTTATGGGCATTGCTTACAATTTCTTGCATGGAGTCTCATGATTGCAATAATAAATCAGTATGTAATTAGTATACTGTATATGGTTATATTTTCACCAGAAGGGGAACAATGGAAGTTGCCAATGGGAATAACACTCCAGATTTGGCAGCTGCATATGGTGCATTATGTATTCTGACCCACTTGAACTCCAGTATTAGAGTTCAAACTTACTGACATAGCCACTCATAAACATTATATAAAGGCTTTTGAGGAGCCTGTCACCCACCCATCATCTCCTCACTATCCATCACCCACTTCAATTCTTCCTGCCACAGACATCCTCATTCTCAACCACATAGCAGCACTACCAGATTGTGATAATTGTTCAGCAGCTGGGATCACGTGTAACGTGCCCGTGCCTGGCCCGGTTGTTTCTCTGCGTTATACGACACCGCCGCGCCTCTCCACCTAATTACTAGCGTGTTCTCCGCTTACTCCAATATACACTTGCCGACCCCTAGCCTCGTGCTATCCTCTTCCCAATCAACACCTTTTCCTTTCACAGAGGAGCACCTCTTCTTTGACAGACACATTGGTGCTACACCAATATACTGTCTATTTCCAAATCCAGGGTTCTGACCTTCCCCAATCAAGGACAAACAGAACAATTTTATCGAGACAACATGGTCAGATACAGGTCTCCACCGCCGCCTACTCCACGTCGTCGTCTACTGCAGCAAGACCGATTCATAGCAGCTAGGCACTCCAGTACGCGTGCTGCTCGTGCAACCAGTGATGGCGCAAGCTCCAGTGCATCTTCACATAACCTCTACAAGCTCACACGCGCTATCACCCGCAATGGCTGGAATTTTCGGAACGAATACTTCCAAGTCGTCGAGAATGTTATAACCATCAAAGCCACGGACGGCGTCGGACGGGAGCCTCATCTGCATCCAACTCACCGCATAGTTGATGTAGATGGGGACTTCAATTACTACGAAAAAATTGATATGAAGTCGCCAATGGCTATCAAGTGGTTGCGGGATATCGCTCAAGAGGTAGCAAATACACTGTTCGAGTTCGATAAGGGTCTAGGTAGAAAAAATCTCTCTTGATTACTTTATGAAGTTGCTGATCCAGTTTCAAAGGAGGCCCTATTTGGACGTTATCCGACTTCCCGCAAGGCTATGTCCTTTGGGTGCATAAAAACGGTTCCGTATCGGATATGAATAATGCCCGACAGGACCGG